>PVJD01000197.1:486457-566691 GCA_004026545.1 Mormoops blainvillei | reverse complement strand
TTTCAATCAAACCTTTCACAAAGATAATCCCTGTATGAAATCATTGAGCATGCTAGGAAGATTACTCTATTGATCTAAAAGGTGAAAGACAGCCCTGACTGGTGTTGGTTGGGTGTGTTCCCACAAAGTTAAACATTTCAGTTTTGATTCCCTGCCAGAGCACATGCCTAGGTTGCTGGTTCGGTCCCTGCTCCCGGCATGTACAAGAGGCAACCCATCAATGCTTCTCTCTCCCCTCGATGTTTCTATCCCTCTCTTTCTCTCTCTCTCTTCCCTCTAAAAACAAAATAAAATCAAAATGAAAATAAATAAAAGGTGAAAGAAAAATGTACATATAGTTTTTATTACAGAACATTTCAAACATCTGTAAAAATTAGATATAATACTATAATAAACTCTCCATGTACCCATCATCCAGTTCAATAATTATCAACAAATGATCGATTTTGTTTCATTTACTTTATTCCTCTGCCCACACAGGATCACTGGATTACTTTAAAGCAAATCGCAGACATATTTCACCTGTAGAATCTTCAGTATGACTCTCTACGGAAGTAAAAATTTCAGTTGAATTTCCTAGTCTTGTACATGTCTTTTTAGGTAGTTCAAAACAAAATCCAAATAAATTCCCTTAAGTCTTTTAAATCTACAACAGTACCCCTTTCCTCTTTCTTTACTTGGCATTTATTTGAAAGAATTGGATCATTTGTCTTACGGAAGTTCCCATAGTCTGTATCTTGCAGATTGTATCCCCTTCATGTGATGTAACGTGTCCTTCTATTTCCTATGTAAACTAGCATATCTAAAAGTTTGATCAGATTCAGTTATTTTGGCAAGAATATTTAATATATGGTGTTAAGTAAAACATATTTCTGACAGCATAGTGGGTTTGGACTCTAAGATACTGCTTCCCACAGGTCTGGGTTGTTCCAATTCACTACCAATCTTTTCATATTCTATAGACAGACCTTTTAACCCTCAGTTTATGGAAGCACTGTCATCTGAAACAGAGCCAGAGTTTATTATCACCTTTAAGCTTATGACATTATTCTTTCCTTTGCTGAGAAGTCAAATGAATACCATACGCTGTCATCTATTATAAAGATTCCTTTATTTGCCTTTAAAATTGTTTTAATCCTCACTCAAGGATATATTTATTGATTTGAAAGAGAGAAACATTGAGTAATAGAGAAACACCAATCAGTTGCCTCCCAGACATGCCACGACCAGGGATTGAACCCGCAACCTAGGTACGTGCCCTGACTGGAAATCGAACCCAAAACCTTCTGGTGTACGGGACAATGTTCAAACCAACTGAGACAATGAGCCAGGGCTTAATTTTCTTTTATTGGGAAACTATTCAATTGGGTGGCCCCATTCTGTAGGTATTTTCTATATCTGGGGAGAGTTGAATGAGAAAATGTTTGGTGCATTTAATAGAAAGAGGCCTTGCCCTGGCTGGTGTGGCTCAATGGATTGAGTGCCGGCCTGTGAACCAAAGGGTTGCGGGCCAGGTCTCCAGTGGGCGGTGCACAGGAAGCAACCGCACATTGATGTTCCTCTCCTTCTCTTTTTCCTTCCCTTCCCCTCTCTAAAATAAATAAATAAATAAATAAATAAATAAATAAATAAATAAATAAATATCATAGAAAAAAAGAAGCCTTATATTAAGTACAGAAGTACATCATGTACTGTACTAAAAAATGTTTAACAGGCCTTCTAGTTAACAATACCAATAGTTTGAAATAGAATTTAGTAGGAGGTGACAGTGTAATGCCTGTATTTTTTAGGCACAGGTAACCACTGTGATTTTTCAGCAGGAAGTTACATGACGAAATTGTGTTTTAAAGGAAGACATTACCGGAAATATTTAGGATTTAAGGTAAGAAGAGCAGGGACTGGGAATTTGAAGGTAATCTGATATAAAATTGTTTGGATACAGCAAAAGAGCCACCTGAATCAACAAGTACATCCTATGTTGTATTGAAAAATGTTTGACAAACTTTGTACTGGGGATTTCAACTCACTCCACAAAACATCTAGTAAGTGATGACTGCAATGAACAAAGCAAGAGTACAAAATAATCATACACATACACAGCAGCTACTATCTCTGTAAATGTAAATAAGATCAAATCACTATTCTACCTTCAAACTCAAAGAACTTCCCTTTACACTTGGAATAAAATCCAAAGTTGGTACCCTGGCCTCCCAGGCATTCTAAAACCCTCACTCATTGTCTCTGACGTCATTTGCTACAACTCTCCTAACTCACTGTGATCCAGAGCCCTTGTTCTTCATAAAACAGGGCAAGGTTTTCCTGCCCTGTGCCCTATACACTTGCTCTTGCCTCCACCTGAGCTCACTTTCCCACCAAAATATTCACATAATTCGCTTTCTCACTTCATTTCGGCCTTTGTCAGTATCACTTCCACAGAGGCTCACCTGACCACCCTAGATAAATAGCACCTCACCTTACTCCTTTTCGTCTCCTTACTCTGTTTTACTCTTTTCTACTGCACATGACTTATATGACATTATATTACTTATTAATTAATGGGTTTCTCCCTCTAAAACTAAGATCTATGAGGGCAAAGACTTTTGTTCATTTATACAACACCTAAAGCAGCAAAGAGTGAGAGCCCACAAAATATGTTTAGTGCATTTAATCAACTAGTATTTCATTTACTCCTCAAAACTGTATGCAGCAGGTAGTATTGCTATGCTCAGTTCACAGGAAATTATGATGTACACAGGTTAAATAAAGACCCGGGAACGAAAGGAGAGGAAAAAAATGTCAGGACTTGATGACTGATTCCTGAATGGGTGAATCAAAGCAAAGGTGTCTGCTTTGTATGGAATAAGGGAAACCCAAACGATACATTAATACCAATTAAAATGTCCACGCAGAAAGAAAGCACATAGAACTTAAGCCTGCTCCCTAAGGACGTGACATGATGTTGCCCTCACGACAACCTCATGAAGCAAGCACGGCACGTATTCTGTTAGACAATCATTAACAGCAAGACTGATGGCCAGACTTGGCCTCCTGGAGCGATGGCGAGTCCGGCTCAGCACTCTCCGGTTTGGATAGTTACATAATTAACACAAAGAAAATCTGGCTTCCTTCCGCCTTGGGATACGCTCACGAGCCGAACCGCGCAACCGAAAATAGTACCGAAAGAACCGCGGCGTTTGGAGAATCCCGGGAAGAGTTCCAGCGCGGGATGTACGGTAAGCGGTCACTGGGTCCTCCGTGACGCGCGGGAGCGCGCCGCGCGAAACGGCTGCCAGCCAGGGCAGAGGGTGTGTGCCGAAGTCCTGGCGCTCCCTCTGATTGGCCGGCTCGATGAGCAGCCAGTTTACACCCGGTCCTAAGGCGGTGGCAGCGTGCGTCAGCCTTGCGTAATCGGGGAGGAAGCAGAGGCGGGTCTGGAGGCTGGGGGAGGGGAGGAGGGCCGTCGATTGGCTGGAAGTCGCTGGAGGCCGGCAGGAACTCGCTGGGACCGAGATGGGCGGTGCCGCGAGTTTGGTCCCGAAGGTGGCCACCGGCTTCAGTGACACCGTCATGGCAGCTCGGACCGGTCAGAGGACTCTGAGAAAGGTGGTCTCGGTCTCCGGATGTCATCCAAAGTCGGCGGCAACAGCTGGAGCCCTGATGTCGGCGCAGGGGCCTGCGAGGAACGTCAGGTACTGAACCGGGGCGCCGCGATCAGAGTTATTTTCCACCGGGCCCTGCCGAGTTGGGGGAACCGGGGGCATATTAGATGAGGCGGAACCGGACAGGGAGGGAAAGGGTTTTCAGGTTTCTTCATTTGAGGGGTCTGGGCGCCGGGTTCATAACCCGGGTCGGAGCCTCGCCAGCCTATCCCGGCCGCCCCATCTGTGTCTGTGGCTCCCTGCCCTCGCGAGAGGCGGTGAATCATCGGCAAAGCAACTTCGGAAGCAGTTGATAAAGCAACTTGGCCTCCAGTGCTTTTGGGCTTTACCGGTCTCCTCCCTTGCGGCCTGCTGGTCTTGTTGGAGTTTGTGCCTGGCAGTGAATCCCCTTCTCCTGGTCCTCCTGCGTGCCAGAGGAGCAGATGTGATTTTCCAGTTTCTGATAGAGGTCTTTGCCCCCGCACTTTGGTTCTTGCAAAACTAAGTGTAGCCGACGTAGGAGACTTGGATTTATTTCCACTCTACTGTAACTTACAGGTCCTGTAACCTTGAACCTGCCTTCGATTTTCCTGCTTGGTACTGTTTTGGTAGATGAGGGCGGAGAAGACGTGGAACATAAAGAATTACATACTTCCACCATTTAGTTTCATTTTACTAATGACACTGTAACTTAATTATGCTCAAAAATTAAAGTTAGCATTCACTTTTTTCTTTTTTAAATTCATATTTTATTGATTATGCTACTACAGTTGTTCCTGAGTCTCCCACCTTGGTCCCCCTCCATCCACACTCCCAACTCCCTAATCCCCCACTGTTGTTCATGTCCATGGGTCATGCATTCAATTTCTTTGGCTACTCCATTTACTATATTGTACTTTTCATCCCCATGGCTATTCTGTAACTACCTGTTTGTACTTAATTTCCTCACCTCTTCACCCATTCCCCCCCATCCCGCCACCATCTGGCAACTATCAAAACGTTCTCAGTGTTGATGATTCTATGTCTGTTCTTTCTGTTTGCTTAGTTTTTTAGATTCAGTTATTGATAGATATGTATTTTTTGCCACTTTATTTTTAATAGTTTTGTTCTTTTTCTGAAATAAATCCCTTTAACATTTCATATAATAATGATTTGGTGATGATGAACTCCGTTAGCTTCACCTTATCTGGGAAGCACTTTATCTGCCCTTCCATTCTGAATGATTGCTTTGCTGAATAGAGTAATCTTGGTATAGGTCGTTGCTTTTCATCACTTTGAATATTCTTGTCAGGCCCTTCTGACCTACAAAGTTTCTTTTGAGAAATCAGCTGATAGTCTTACGGGAACTCCTTTGTAGGTATCTTGTTTTCTTTTGCTGCTTTTAAGAATCTCTCTTTATTTTTAAGCTTTGGCATTGTAATTATGATGTATCTTGGTGTTGCCCCACCAACTTTGGGTCCAGACTTGTTTGGGATGCTCGGTGGTTCCTGCATTTGTATGTTTATTTCCTTCACCAAATTAGGGAAGTTTTCTTTTTTTCCCAAATAAGTTTTCAATTTCTTAGACTTCCTCTTCTTCTTTTGGCATCCTTATGATTTGGATATTAGCATGTTTGGAGATGTCCCAGAGTCTTCTTATTCTCTCCTTGTATTTTTGAATTCTTATTTCTTTATTCTGTACTGGTTGACTGTTTATTTCTTCCTTATATTCCAAATCATTGATTTGAACTCCAGCTTCCTTCCCTTCACTGTTGGTTCCCTGTGGATTTTTATTTATTTCACTTAGTATAGACCTCATTTCTTCCCTTATGTGTTGTTCATAATCAGTATTCTCTAAGAATCCTTATCTCTAGTGTTTTGCACTCTGCCTCTGATGGGTTGGCTCTCTCTGTTTCACTTAGTTCTTTTTCTGGAGTTTTGATCTCTTCTTTCATTTGGGCCATATTTCTTTGTCTCCTCAATGTGGCAGCCACCCTCTGTTTGCTTGTGTGTATTTGGTAGAGCTGCTTTGACTCTGTCTTGGTGCACCTCTTACCTTGTAAGGGGCAGAGCCCCAGGTATTCTTGACAGTGCATGTTTAGGTCATTATAACCATAGTATGCAGACTCATCAGGGAAACTCTAAGTTTCCTTTAAACACAGGTATTTCCATTATGATTATAATCAGATAGTGTAAGGGTTTCTTTTGAAGAGCTGAAGGGATGGTATTACATGAACCTACTACAAAATTCAAAACCATATACAGGGAAAGTAAGCTTTCTACTCAAT
Organism: Mormoops blainvillei; assembly: GCA_004026545.1. NCBI lineage: Eukaryota > Metazoa > Chordata > Mammalia > Chiroptera > Mormoopidae > Mormoops > Mormoops blainvillei. Next base: position 560,787 of record PVJD01000197.1, on the reverse strand, counting down.
TAGACACTCAGTTCACCTTTTCAGAAGCAAAAGTCTCTCTTTTAAAAATAAAAGAAGCTGTCTTTTGTGATACTACTGATTTATCAGAAAATAGGTATAATTGGCTCTGGCAGGTGTGGCTCAGTGGATTGCGTGCAGGCCTGTGAACCAAAGGGTCGCCAGTTAGATTCCCAGTCAGGGCACAGGCCTGGGTTGTGGGCCAAGTCCCCAGTAGGGGGCATGCAAGAGGCAACCACAAATTAATGTTTCTCTCCTTCCCTTTCTCCCTTCCCCCTCTCTCTAAAAATAAATAAAATCTTAAAATATATATAATTGTTTACAGTATTTGCCACATAATTGGATTTTTATAATAGAAAAGATGTATAAGGTATATAACACAAAAAGTGGGGAAAATAGGTAAAACTGTTATAACAATAAAAGACATCTAAAAACATGTTAGAGCCCTGGCTGGTGTATCTCAGCAGATTGATCACTGGCCTGTGAACCAAACGTTGCTGCTTCGATTCCTGGTTGAGGCACTTGCCTGGGTTGCAGGCCAGGTCCCCAGTTAGGGACATGTGAGAGGCACCTCAAACACATTGAATTTTCTCTCCCTCTCTTTCTTCCTCTCTTCCCCTCTCTCTAAAAACAAATAAAATCTTTTTTAAAATGTCTCAGAAGGGAAACAGATATTTAGGCGATATAGGGGAATGGGTGAAGAGGTGAGGGGATTAAGAAGTACAAATAGGTAGTTACAGAATAGCCATGGGGATGTAAAGTACATTGTAAGATTCGGAGTAGCCAAAGAACTTACACACATGATCCATGAACACAGGTATGAGGATTGTCTGAGCAAATGGGGGATGTTGGGTGGAGTGGGGCAAATCCTTATGGATCCTCTGGGAAAACAACCTGGGTAGATAAGATGAGTCAAAAAATATGATCAATATTCTAGCAAGTGTATGGCGAGAATTTGTTGTAGCATGTGACTGCATAATGTAAGCCATCGTTTTTGTGTCATATGCTTCTAACCCTAACTGTAAGCTGTTACTTCTAGTTGTCTTTTAAGGTACTTAAGAAGCTTGTTTTTTTGTGTGTGTATGTGCACATTTCAGGAGTATTGTAAAGTTGCAGACCCTTCTAAAGTGTGATAGTTGTTTTACAGTTTCTATAATTTGTGTTTCCTCTTAATTTTTAATGTCACTCTAAATCACATAATTTTTGTCTTTTTAGATATTTAGCTTCCTGTGGTATACTGATGAGCAGAATCCTTCCACTACATACCTCAATTTTGCCTAAGGAGTTATATGCAAGAACTTTCTTCAGAATTGCCGCACCATTAATAAACAAAAGGAAAGAATATTCAGAGAGGAGAATTATAGGGTTCGTATATAATGTTCTACTAAAAAAGCATGATTTTTTCTATAAAGTATCTATCATTTCTCTTTCTTCTGGGTTCTCTGCTTACGGACTAAGTTCTGGGTTTTCTAGGTTTGTCTTTCTATAGCCCTTGCTTTTTATAAATATTTGTTGAGTGAATGTAATTATATGGTAACTTTATGGGATGTATTTAAACCTTGATATGTAAAAGAAATAATTGAACTGGTTATGACATGCATTTTTGTACACTATTCTTTTCTGCAATGGCAGCAATATTACTATCTCGGCCCATGTATGTTTATATAGCTCCCTCACATACACACATACATAGATAAGTATAGACAGATTTACTGAGAGGCACCTACCATCTAGAACGGAGGTTGGCAGACCCTTCTGTGAAGGGCCAGATAGTAAATATGTTTGGTTTTGTGGACCATACTGTCTCTGTTGCAACTACTCAACTCTCATTGTAGCCCCAAAGCAGCCATAGAAAATATGTAATAAATAAAAGGGCACGGCTGTGTCCTAATAAAACTTTATTTACAAAAAGAGGCATTGGGCCAATTTGGCTCCTGATCTAGGAGTATATGTAGAATAGGATAGAGACTCCGCAGTTCCACTAAACCAGAAATACAGCATTCCTTCATATGGGAATTTGTACAAGGGTGTCTTAATTCCCCACAGGCCATTAAGTAATATATGAATTCTCGTACAAGTGTATTTTGTTCATTTTATTCAGTTGCTTTTTTCCTTCTGATTTTTCTGTAGTAAAGGATTTTGTGCTGACTCATAACTTTTGTCACTAAATTACCTTTATTACTGACTAGTCACTGTTATAGTTAAGGTAATGCTAGCAGTCATACAGATAAAACCCCCAAATTTCTTTCTTTCTCATGTAAAATTCAAGTGCATGGTTCCAATCCATGGGCAGCAATCCTTTAAGTTCCTTTAATTCAGAACCCAGGCTTTCCCTGGCTGTGTGGGTCAGCTAGTTATGCCTCGTCCTGTGCACCAGAGGTGGCAGGTTCAATTCCTAATCAGGGCACATACCTAAGTTGCAGGTTTGACCCCTGGTTCAGGAGTCTGTAAGAGACAACTGAGTGATGTTTCTCCCATGATTTCTTTCTCCTCGCATACTTCCCTGCCTTCTTTCCTCTTTCTCTCTTCCTCTCTCTCTAAAATGAATTAATAAATATATTCTCGGAAGAGGATTTAAAAAAAAAGAATGAAACGCAGACTCCATCCAACTTGTGACTTTTGTCCCTTTTTAGCCATCAGTCATCAAAGTCTCTTTTTAATTTTATTTTTCAATTACAGTTTACATTTAGTATTAATTTGTATTAGTTTCAGGTGTACAGCCTAGTGGTTAGACAATCATATACTTCACAAAGTGGTACCCCCAATACTTCAAGTACCATCCTGGCACCATACATAGTTATTACAATATTATTACTATATTCCCTATGCTGTACTTCACATCCCTGTGACTGTTTCGTGACTACCAATTTGTAGTTCTTAACCCCTTTACCTATTTCACCCAGTACCTAACCCGCTGCCCACCTCCACAACCATCAGTCTGACCTCTCTCTCTACTATTTTCATTTTGTTTGTTTGTTTTGCTCTTTAGATTCCATATATAAGTGAAATCATATGGTATTTGTCTTTCTCTGACTTATTTCACTTATCATGATATGCTCTAGGTCCATCTATGCTGTCACAAAGGGTAGGTAAGGTTTCGTTCTTTTTCATGGCCAAATAATATTCCATTGTATATATGTACCAAACTTTTTAATCTTGTCTCTTGTTTTATTTATTTATTTTTATTGTATTTTTTTTCCATTACCATTTATCCCCCCATACCCTCTTCCACCTCCCCCCCCTCCCCCCAGCAATTACCAAACCGTTGTCTGTGTCTATGAGGTCTTTTTCTTTCCACTTGTCTCTTAAAAAGATATATCTGCTTCTTAACCACATTGGTCTGGAAGTGACAGTGCTTCCTCCCAGATATTATTGGCAAGAACTAGTCATGTGACCCTCTCTGAATGCAAGGGAGGGGAGCCTGGGAATTGTAGCCTCAAGTGGGCAACTACCCAGCAACAGTACCACAGAAAGGAAGTTCAAATCTTTAGATGGGTAGACGTCTTTGCCACAGCTGATATCTGTTAAAATGAGAAATGGCAACTAAAAGATAAATAGTGAATTAGTCTACTTTACTTTTTTAAAAAATTTAAATAAATTTTTTAAAAATCTTCACCCGAGGACATTTTTTTCATTGCTTTTAGACAAAGTGAGGGAAAGAGAGAAACGTTGACTGGTTCTATATGCACCCAGGCTGGGAATTGTACACTCCTGGAATGAGGATTGCACCCGAAACCTAGGTTTCAGGTGTCCTGGTTGGGAATCAAACCCACAACCTTTCAGTTATGGGAGGATACTCCAACCAGCTGAACTACATCAGCCACGGCAGTCTGCTTTACTTTTGAATTACTAATATCTTCTACTGTGTGCCTGTCATTTGACAGGCATTGCTGAGTTCTCCATATTTATTGTTTCATTTAATTCTCCAATATGCATATTTATTATTTCCATTTTAGAGATGAGGAAATTGAGGCTCAGAGAAATAATATACATTAAATGTCATGACTTCAGAGCTTATTTTTCCCACCACATTTCACTTATTCTTACTTATTCCATTATTCTTTATCATGCTAAAATTATTTTTATTATGAATTGATCTTATCCAATGATCATCTTATTTTTTATTCCCCATATTTGACATAAACATAATAATAGCTACAATTACCCCAGCTGGTGTAGCTCAGTGGATTGAGCATCGACCTGCGAACCAAAGGGTTGCTGGTTCTATTCCCCAGTCAGGGCACATGCCTGGGTTGCGGACCAGGTCCCCAGTAGGGGGGGCACAAGAGGCAACTACATATTGATATTTCTCTTCCTCTCTTTCTCCCTCCCTTCCCTTCTGTCTAAAAATAAAATCAATAAAATATTTTAAAAAACAGCTACAATTTACTAAATGCATATTAAGCATCGTGTACTATGCCAAAACTATTTCATTTAACCTTCAAAAGAACGCCATGAGGCATTTTTCAATTATGGATGAAGAAAGTGAAGTTGAGAAGTTAAGCAGTCTGCCCATGTCACAGGGCTTGCTGTGTTTTAGAATTGATGTTTGAACAAGGTTTTTTCTGACCACAAAGTCCATCCCCTTGACTGCTGTGCTGTACTGCTTTCTTAATCTTTTAGACTACTTTTATGGCAAATAGCTGCCAGGCTACAAAGTTTTAATCTTCTGGGGACTTATTTCGGCATTTCTTTCAAGTGTCTGAAAACCTGGGGAAGATAAGTTTTTCTTCCTACTCTGCCTCATTTCATGATTATAAAAATTAAGCTACACATTCATAAAGACTTACTCTGTCACATTCAAAAATACCCTTTTGTAACTTAGATAGCGATTGTTTAAATTACTTTATCATTTTTGAGGCGAATTACGTTTTAATAATGTTGAGCCATATTACCTGCCAATTGATAATTTTACCTCATTCTTTTCCATTCAGATTCCTTTTTAATTCCTTCTAATTACTTTTAATTTCAGATTCTGTTTCAGTTACTTTGACTAACACTTTCCGAGCAATGGTGCATGAAGATGATGATTGCTACCATCTCCGCCCTACTCCTAACTCTAGTGGGGATACTTCTGGTGTTTTACCACGTAGGAGAGGATCATAGAGTTTTTCTTCTTTTGGCTAATTAATATGGTTATAATAATAGAATTCTTAGTGTTAAACCTTCCATACATATTTAAATTAGTCGCAGTTTGTATTTTTTAACACATTGCTAGATTGTATTTGCTGATATTTTACTTAGAATTTTTGCTTCCATACTAATAGGTGATCTATAGTTTTGTTTTTTTTTATGTTCTTTGTCAGATTTGGGTTGTTATGCTCACTTAAAAATATATGACAGGGTTTCCTTTATGTTCTAGAATAGTTTTATTTTTATTTAAAAAATATTACATACTTGTATAAAAACCTAACAGTGTAGAAGTATATACAGTAATAGAGTTAGTCTGTCTTTACTCCTACTTCTTTTTCCTATGTTAACAACTGTTAATTGTTTAACCTGTATCCTTCTAGGACTTTTTAATGCATTTTTATTATAGATATTCTATTATCATAGTGATTATTTTCAGTAAATAATAAATGTCAAATGTTTAAAACTAAAGAAATACAGCATATACTTATAGTTTTTCTTAAGTAAATAATAGAACTATACATATCCTGTCTGCTTTGTAATATGCTTTTTAAATATAACTATATTGTAGACCTTTTTGCTCTAAAGTATATATTTGATTTCTTTTTTAAGACTTTGTTTTATTTTTAGACAAAGGGGAAGGGAGGGAGGCGGGGAGGGAGAGAAATATCAATGTGTGGTTGCCTCTCATGTGCCCTCTGCTGGGGACCTGATCTGCAATCCAGGCATGTGCCCTGATTGGGAATTGAACCAGCAACGCTTTGGTTCGCAGGCCGATGCTCAGTCCACTGAGTTATACCAGCCAGGGTAATATACTTGATCTTTTAAATAATTGTTACAAAGTCTCACACTGCGGGTGTACCAGAATTTATTAATCATTTATTGTTATATTAAGCATTTATTAATGTCTACCGATCGGTAAACATTTGGGTTTTTTTCCTTAAATTCTTAATTTTTAAATGCTGGTCACTAATTAATATTGTGAAAAACTACACCTGCAAGCCACATCCAACCCTGCCAAATTATGGCCTCTACTATGTACATATAATTCGCTTCCTTTTATTTTGTGTTGCTTCAAAGTTACTCATTTCAGAATATGTATGATTCAATGTGTCCCAAATTATTTATTGCCTCATGTATAGTAAGTTTTATTTATATTCGTTTTAAAGTATATGTATACCATATAACTAAGTACAATTAACAGTTTTTTTTCTTTTTTTTTTTTAAGATACTCCATGCAGGAAATGTATGATGTTGTATCAGGAATGGAGGATTACAAGCATTTTGTTCCTTGGTGCAAAAAATCAGATATAATATCAAAGAGGTCCGGATACTGCAAAACACGATTAGAAATTGGATTTCCACCTGTATTGGAGCGCTATACATCAATAGTAACCCTGGTGAAACCACATTTGGTAAAGGTAATAGTTTCATTTTGTTTTTAAATATTCCCCAGCCCCAGCTGGTGTAGCTCAGTGGATTGAGCATCGGCCTGTGAACCAAAGGGTTGCTGGTTCCATTCCCCAGTCGGGGCACATGCCTCGGTTTTGGGCCAGTCCCCAGCAGGGGGTGTGTGAGAGACAACCACACATTGATGTTTCTCTTCCTCTTTTTCTCCCTCCCTTCTCCTCTGTCTAAAAATAAAATAAATAAAATCTTTAAATATTCCCCTAATATCGATTATATAAATGGGTTAAAATGTAATTGCTTTAAAAGATTTTCCTAAACTAATAGAAGAGGAGGGGAAAAAACCAAACCATTTATTATATTTCCTAATTGCTTTATTTTAGTGATTTACGTATTTTAAATTTTTATTTATTGAGAGAGAGAAACATTGGTTTTGTTTTTCTACTCATTTATACATTCATTGGTTGATTTTTGTATGTGTCCTAAGCGGGGATCAAACCTGTAACCTTGGCGTATCAGGACAATGCTCTAACCAACTGTGCTACCCAGCCAGGGCCTAATTGTTTTCTTTTATACCATATTGGCATAATTCTTTTCATATAGAAATTTAACTAGATTATGGAAATGAAAAGCTTTCTTTTTTTCCTTCTGTTGAAGACTACTGACTCTCAGGAAAGATTGGGCCTCACAAGTGAGAAACATTTTGTTACCTTTGCACTGTTTTTTTTTTTTTTTAAGTGAAGGAAGCGAAAGTTGTGAAAGGATAAAGAAATGTAGAAAAGATAAATGTGAAGCGCATAAACATTGTTGTGGTCATCTTGCCGTGTACTAGGTGCCGAAATGCAAGGTGCTGTTACATACATTAATCATATTGCTCTTGTCAGCGGAGGGCACACATAAAAAAGGTATCCAGACTTCAAACACAGAAATGCAGAATTCTGTAGAGTAACACCCATTTCTTTTAAATTCCTAGAATGTGGTAACCAAAGACTTTTAAAGCTGAGTTATGTTTTGTGCCCACAGGACAGTGGTGATAATCATTTCTTTGTAATTGGCCAGAGTTAAACACCTCCATCAGTTCTTTGTAAGGCATTGAATGAATTATAACTCTCATACTAGAAAGAGTATACTTGTTCAGTGAAACTAAGACCTTCAGGTCTACCCTAGTCTCATTCTCAAAACTTGAACTCTACTAAAAACACTGTTTCACTCTGGGACTTTGCCATTATTAAGAACGTTTTTGCCTGTTTGCCTTGTCTTTTGGAGTTTTTACCTACTATAGTGAATTGTCTCTCTTATCATAACTATAATGAGAATAGCTACTTATTGTACTATACTTGAATTACTCATTTAATCTTCACAACAGCCCTTCGAGATTTGATGTTATTCTCATATTGTAGTTGAGTGAAACAAGGCTTAGAAGAGTCATATTAACTTGCCCAAACTTACATAGCTAAGACTATAGCTCAGTCTTCCTGATATCAGTGAATATCTTTATAATCTTGAAATATTTTCCATTTCCTGACCTCAGTCTCTTACCATTTAAACTCTTATAACTTAAATCTTAATATATTGTGAAGTGTCTAAAAGAACTCCAAAAAAATCTCATTGTCTCTGGCTTTTTTCTCTTTCCTAGCTTATTTTTTTTTAATTTTGTTTTATAGATTATACATTACAGTTGTCCCAATTTTCCCCCTTTGCATCCATCCACCTAGCACACCCTACTCTTTCAGGCAGTCCTCACACCTTTGTTCATGTCCATGGATCATGCGTATAAGTTCTTTGGCTACTCCATTTCCTGCACTGTACTTTACATCCCCGTGACCATTCTGTAAGTACCAATTTGTACTTCTTAATCCCATCACCACTTCACCAGTTCCCCCAAGTCCCCTCCTATCTGGCAACCATGAAAATGCTCTCCTTTCCATGATCCTGTCTCTGTTCTTATTTGCTTGGTTTGTTTTTAGATTCAGTTGTTGCTAGATATGTGTTTATTCCCACTTTATTTTTCATAGTTTTGATCTTCTCAAATAAGTCTCTTTAACATTTCATATAATAAAGATTTGGTGATCATGAACTCCTTTAGTTTTTTCTTTCCTGGAAAGCTCTTTATCCTCCCTTTGATTCTAAATGATAGAGCAGTCTTGGCTGTAGGTCCCAGCTTTTCATGACTTTGAATATTTCTTGCCAGTCCCTTCTAGTCTTCCAAGTTCCTTTTAAGAAAACAGCTGACGGTCTTATGGGGACTCTCCTGTAGGTAACTCACTTCTTTTCTTCGATTTCTTTTAAGATTCTCTTTATCTTTAACCTTTGGCGTTTTAATTATGTTGTGTCTTGGAGTTGGTCTCTTTGCATCCATCTTGTTTGGGACTCTGTGCTTCCTGGACTTTCATGTCTATTTCCTTCACAATATTAGGGAAGTTTTCTTTTTATTATTTTTTCAAATAGATTTCCAGTGTCTTACTCTTTGTCTTCTCCTTCCAGTACCCTGTGATGTGAATATAGGAGCACTTGAAGTTGTCTCACAGACTGCTTATACCATCCTCATTTTTTTGGATTCTTTTTCCATGTTTGTGTTCTGATTGCTTGTTTTTGCTTCCTTATGTTCTAAGTCATTGATTTGATTCTTGACATTATCCACTCCACTGTTGATTCCCTGTAAATTATTCTTTATTTCAATTAGTATATCCTTCATTTCTGCCTGGGTCTTTTTATGCTGTTGAGGTACCCACTGAGTTCCTTGAGCATTCTTATAACCAGTGTTTTAAACTCTGCATCTAATAGATTGCTTGTCTCGTGTTTTTTTTTTAGTTCTTTTTCTGGAGTTTTGATCTGTTCTTTCATTTGGGCCATGTTTCTTTGTCTCCTCATTTTAGCAGCCTACCTGTGTTTTTCACTATGTGTTAGGTGGGGCTGCCATGACTCCCTGTCTTGGTATCATGGCCTAGTGTAGTAGGTGTCCTGTAGTGTCCAGTGGCGTAACCTCCCTTATCATCTAAGCTGGATACTCGAGGTGCACCCTTTGTGTGGGCTGAGTACACCCTCCTCCTGGGTAAATAGGAGGAGTTTACCCGGGCCAGTCAGCTGCAAGGACTGGCTATGACCATTGACCATCAACCTCCTCCCTCCATGGAGGATCAGCTGGGCAGGGGAAGGGTGGTGGTGCTCCCACATGGTCTGTAGCTGTCCACCGAGTGTGCAGGTTCTGGGGTTTCCCGGATGGTGCAGGCCAAGGTTAGACCCCACTGGTGTTCTGCCTAGGGCCACCTTGCATGAGCTACAAAGCAATCTGAGATGGCTGCTACTTATGCTGGACTTTGAGGTTCCCAGGTGAAGCCAAGCTGTGACCCTAGGTTTGCTGCTGCGAATGCCGAGTCTGGGGCTGCTTAGCCAGAGGTACAGCAGCTAGGGGCTCACTGAGTCCATCAGTTGCTTGTTTGAGAGGATTTAAGAAGTTGTGAAGCATGAGCTAAGACCAGCCATTCATACGGAAAAGCCACTGTTAATAGCTTTGGTGGGCCTGTAAGTTCAGTGGGATGGAGCCTCAGGGAATCACCAGGGTGGGGCAAACAGTATTAGCCAGATTGATAGACTTTCAGATACGAAACCCTCCTATAGGCCCTGTGGCTTTGTAACTCTGTGGGGGCAGGGCTACAGCCTGCCAGAAAAGAAAGAATGGCCTCAGCCTGCCGTTCTGTCTGGGAGAAAGCAGTCCCCCAACTCTTGCCTCGATGACACTTTATCTCCTCCCTGTATGCCACTGGTGCCTTTCAAGCTGCTGCCCCAGTTTGGCACTAGGAGGGAGTGAGTCCGTGAGTCTGAGTGAGTCCGTGTTCACGTTCTTTCATAGGAACTGCTTGGGAATCCAGAAGTTTCTTCCACCTACTCAATCCCTGCTGGTTTTTGCAGCCAGAGCTATGGGGACTTATCTTTCTGGCCCTGGAACTCTGGGCTGGAAAGCTTGGTTGTGGGCCTGGGACCCCCTCGCTCCTGGGATACTCCTTCCCAATATTTATCCACCACATGTGGATGTGGGACCAGCCCGTTCCACATCTCCTCCCCTCTTACCATTCTGGATGGATGTGTTTCTTTAATTCTGTAGTTGACAGACTTGCATTCAACTCGATTTCTGATGGTTCTGAGTGATAGTTCTATAGTTTAGTTGTAATTTTGATATGGTACTGTGTGAAGATGAGCCCTGTTCACCTACACTTCCATCTTGACTGAAAATCTTATCTTTCCTAGCTTCTAAGTATATGCAGGATGAAGTCGATCGTTTTATTGCTCATGGGCCCATCCACTGCCCCTTCCCCCCACCCCATACACACTACACTTAATGTTTAGGCAGTACCATATATCTTAAAGTTACATGAATGTACCTTATAGTACTTATTCCACAGCCCTGCACTTTTCATATTGTTCACTTTTCTACCTGGAATGAACTTAACTCCTTGCATATTAATTTGTCAAATTTCATCTGTCTGATGTTGCATTCTCCCTTTTCATTCATATGGATAATAGTTCTACATCTGGTTCCTCTGGGCTTTTCCATCCCATATTTATCTCTTAACACTCTGTAATGTAGTTTATTTCTTCATCTGGAATTTCTGCTTGACAAAATTGAACTACTAGAGGGAATGGGAGGTTCTCTTTTTCATCTCTATTTTCAGGACCAATACTGCAATAGAGGGACTCATGAGGGCTTCTTGTTTATGAAGGTCTCACTGCTATGTTCTTGGGTTATTACCGATCTAGAGATGTTCAACACTGATGAGGAGGGAGGAATCTGTATTAGAAAAGAATCATAATAACATGTATTAGGTGATTATTGCTAGCTCAGTTTATGAGGCATAGGGAAATTAAAACCTTACACAAATTCATACAGTATGTGCCTGATTCCAGAACTATTTTTCTTTTTTTTTATTGTTGTTCAATTACAGTTGTCCCCATTTTCCCCCATTACTCTCCCCTGCCCTACTCACCCTCCCAAAACTATTTTTCCATTAAAATAAGCTGCCTCACTTAATATGCTAATTTATTGTTTAAATATATACTCGAGAATAACACAACTACATATGCCCAGTTTTCAGTTATCCCTGGGTTCAGGTTCTGGATTATAATACCTAATACTCATATATAACATACAATAAAAATCGTTATAACCAAGGAAGGAGTGGAAACCATGTGACATTTTTCTGTGAATCATTAACTTCCCCAAATGCGTCTGTGACTTAATGTGCCAATCATAATGTGTTAGGCTACATAAATGTGTAGTGGCCAGAAGTCCTTGAAAGTTTTCAGATTTAATAGAGGCAACAGTTAAGTGAATCTTACTGCCTAGTTTTAACATAAAAATTTTGTATGACATAGTTTCTATCGTTGGAGTCAGTTTAGTCAGAACAACAAGTTGAAGGTCATCTTCATAACACCTCTACTGTGACAATTTCTCTGCTATTAGGAATGAGGTCTTTGGCAGTAATGTCCCTGTTGAAACGTAGCAGTAAAAATCTGTGAGTCCTGGGCTAGATGAAAAAGTAGTTGGAGGAAGGTGCTATATTGTATTGAGTATTCTTAGCAGCCATTTCTCCTACATTGTTAAATTTCCTACAAGCCTCTTATGTGATTATGTGGAAGGTAGAATGTATTATCTTAAAATTGGATGCCTGAAATAGTAAGATTTTATTACAGATTTTTTTCTTGTTTTTTTTTTAATTGATTATGCTATTACAGTTATCCCAGTTTTTCCCCCTTTGCTCCCCTCCACCCTGCACACCCCACTCCCTCCAGCAATACTTCCTCCTTTGTACATGTCCATGAGTCATGCATATAAGTTCTTTGGCAACACCATTTCCTATACTTGCTCTTAACATCTGCCTGCCTATTGTGTAACCACCGACTTGTACTTCTTAATCCCTTCACCTTTTCCTTCATTCCCTCAGACTTCCCTCCCCACTGGCCACCATCCCAATGATCTCCATATCTATGATTCTGTTTCTGTTCTGCTTGTTTGCTTAGTTTGTTTTTTAGGTTCAATTGTTGATAGTTATGTATTTACTGCCATTTTAATATTCATAGTTTTGATCTTATGTTTTCTTAAATAAATCCTTTTAACATTTCACATAATAATGGGTTAGTGATGATGAACTCCTTAGCTTTACCTCGTCTCGGAAGCACTTTATCCTCCTTTCCATTCTAAATGATAGCTTTGCTGGATAGAATAATCTAGGTTGTAGTCCCTTCTAGCCTGCAAAATTTCTTTTGAGAAATCAGCTGAGAGTCTTATGGGAAGTCCTTTGTAGGTAATTATCTGCTTTTCTCCTGTTGCTTTTAAGGTTCTCTCTTAATCCTTAACCTTTGGCATCTTAATTATGATGTGTCTTGGTGTTGCCCTGTTCGGTCCAACTTGTTTAGGACTCTCTGTGCTTCCTGGACTTGTATGTCTATTTCCTTCACCAAATTAGGGAAGTTTTCTCTTATTTTTTTTCAAATAGGTTTTCAGTTTCTTGTTCTTCCTCTTCTTCCTCTGGCACCCCTACTATGTGAATGCTGGTATACTTAAAGTTGTTCTAGAGGCTTCTTACACTATACTCTATTTTTTGGATTCTTTTTCCTTCTTGTTATTCTGACTGGTTGTTTTTTGCTTCCTTATTTTCCAAATCATTGATTTGATTCTTGGCTTCATCCACTCTACTGTTGATTTCCTGTAAATTATTCTTTATTTCAATTAGTATATCCTTCTTTTTTGCCTGGGTCTTTTTCATGCTGTTGAATACTCACTGAGTTCCTTGAGCATCCTTATAACCAGTGTTTTGAACCCTGCATCTGATAGATTGCTTATCTCCATTTCATTTATTTTTTTTTCTGGAGTTTTCATGTTTCCTCATCTCCTCATTTTCACAATCTCTGTGTTTGTTTCTATCTGTTAGGTACAGCTGCTATGACTCACAGTCATTCATGCACTGTGGCCTAGTGTAGTAGGTGTCCTACAGGGTCTAGTGCTACAGCCTCCCCTATCACCCAAGCTTTGTACTTGAAGTATGCCCTTCATGTGAGCTGGGTATTCCTTCCTGTAGATGAGCTTTGATTGCTGTCGGCATGTCAATGGGAGGGATTTACCCTGGCCAGACAGCTGGTAGGACTGGCAATGACCCCTGGTCAGCCATCATCTCTCTTTGGTGGAGGTGGTTGGGTGGTGTCCTGACATGGTCTGTAACTGTCCACTAGGTGCACTGGGGTTTCCCGAGTGGTGCAGGCCAAGGTCAACTTCCACCTGCGTGTGTCTTGCACCCCTGGTGTAAGCTATAAAGCCATCCGTAGATGACCGAGGGCCACTCAGTGAGAGAGTTGGGGGCTGGTCTCAGCTGTTGTTTGAGCGGATTTAGGAAAGTGAAGCCTGAGTCTATCCCAGTCATTCATGTTACAATGAATGTAACTCATGGAAAAGCCACTGTTACAAGCTTGTGCGGGCCCATAAGTTGGATAGGACAGACCCTTAGGTAATCATCTGGGTGGACCTTACTGAGTGAGCCAGGTTGATATAGATTCAGATATGGTGTTGCTGCACTGTGGCTTTGTGTAGGGGTGGGCTCAGAAAAGGTACAGTGGCTACTGTCTGCAGTTCTGTCTGAGAAGAAGCTGCCCTTCCCACCCCCGCCCAGCTCTCACCCTGATGCCAGACACCTCAGTTCCTCCCTGTATGTCATTGGTGCCCGTCAAGGTACTGCCTTGGTGCTAGAGCCCAGAGGGAGTGAGTCTGAGTAAGTCCATGTGCAGGGTGAGGCCCTTTAAGAGGAGAGGACTGAGAATCTTGCTGTTTCTTCCACAGACCCAGACCAGCCCCACTGGTTTTTACAGCCAGAAGTTACAGAGATTTACATTCCTGGCACTGGAACCCAGGGCTGGGATCACTTGCTCCCAGGATATCCCTCCATTTTATATACACCACACATGGGTTTGGAATCAGCCAGCTCTGCTCCTCCACCCCTCCATCCCTTCTACCCATCTGGATGAATGTGGTTTCTTTAATTCTTTAGTTGTCAGACTTCCATACAGTTAGATTTTCTGAATGGCTCTGAGTGATATTTGTTCTGTAGTTTAGCTGTAATTTTACTGTGGATCTGCAAGGATGTGAGCTGTGTTTACCGATGCCTCCATAGTGAGTGGAAGTCTCTAATGATTCTTCAGACTTTTTTTTATTTAAAGATTTTATTAATTTATTTTTAGAGACAAAGAAGGGAGTGAGAAAGAGAGGAAGAGAAACATCAATTGGTTGCCCCTCCTACATGCCCTGACGGGACAGAACCAGCAAAGCCAGGCATGTGCCCTGGTGGGGAATTGAATCAGAGGCCTTTTCATTTCATGGGACAATGCCCTACCAATTGAGCCACACCAGTCAGGGCTATTGATGTACTTAAAAAATTAGATGACCATTATTGAACTGTATTTTAAGCCAAACTTTTTGAAGAAAAATTTTGGCTTTCCCCAGTGACTTAGCATAATGTGACTAAATTTGGCTGTTAAAATAGTATTTTAATGACTATTATTTTACAATGTCTAAATAAGTTTTAAGACATTCATTGGTTTTCATTTTTAAAGTTAAAATAATATTTATTGTTAGTGTGGATGTGGTTGATCTTTGTAATGATTCTCTCATTTTACCATTTGATAATTGATTCAAAAGGGTTTAGATGAAGAGGAAGTGAGGAATAAACTGCAAATAATTTTTAAGTCTTTGGCACCCAGTTTGAACTATCTGTGGAGAGATCCAGATATAGTCAGAGAAATTATGTATTTAGGGAGACTATAGCTAGGGAAGATAAAGTGACTTTACTTTGGAGGAAATGAGTTTACCTGTACAAGTTCTTATTTTGCTAATCTGTAGTATATAGCAGCAGGGGAGGACAATGCAAAGTCTTGGGAGAATAAGTTATCGAGGAGAAAAAGAGTAGAGGGGCTTAATCATTTATTGGCTCCAATATATACCAGAAAGGAAAAAAAAACTTAAGGCTTAATTGAGGAGGGAAACAGAATTTTTAAAATCATCTGCTGCAAAGGGAAAGTGATATGTATCCATGAGGTCAGTTGTCTACTAGTATGATACAGCCCAGATAGCATTTTAGGATAGTAAATAAAAAAGCTGAACTTCATTCAAGGCTATAACCCACCACCCTAGCAATGGACTGATGACTGTGGCCCTAACCACCATTTTTCACACTGCAGAAGGCAACTCTTTAGTGGATCTCAGTCAGTATTTTTTAGTGATACAGAATGGGAAATAAGATGTCCTACACATAATCTCACTAGGTATTGGATTTCAGTGCATACACACACATATAAAGTAAATGAGCACTGAAGGGATTAGAGGTCAGAAAGCAATGGGTCAGGCAAAAGAGTTAGGGCCAGACTTTTACGAAAACTGGAACCGTAGAGGCCTCTAGAAATAAAGGATAATGAGTGAAGGAAATGAGATTGATAAGAGAAAAACATTTGGGTAGGAAAGAAGAAACACAGAATTGTCATAGGGATCTGTGCCAGATACCTTATGAATGTTTCAACCATCTCATAGTGATGGTATAAAAAAGGGGTTATGCTAATTTTACAGGTTAAGGAGATATGGTACAGGGAATTAACTTGTTCATGATCACTTACAAGTATCAGAGCTGGAAATAAACTTCCAGAAAATCTCCCCGTTTTGCTGCTGGAGGAGACAGCTCCGGGTAGCACAGTGGCTGGCTGATAGCAGTGGAAGAGAGAATAACTGGTGAGTTTGAGGATCCCAGGGAAAAGAAAAGAGTTTACATTGGCAAGAGGTCACTTCCTAGTACCAAGCTAAAATGACATTCCTTTATCACCTGTGGTCTGACTATAAAAATATTTACTTTTCAAAGAAGCCATCCTCAATTCTAGATTCTGGACAATCCAAATGGTATTGTATTGCACTTTTATTTTTCATTTTGTTCTAGGCATCCTGTACTGATGGGAAGCTTTTCAATCATTTGGAGACTATTTGGCGTTTTAGCCCAGGTCTTCCAGGCTACCCAAGAACTTGCACCTTGGATTTTTCAGTAAGTCTTTCATAAAGCCCTTGATTTGTTTCATATATCAGGTGAAGTTGGTAAAGAAGAAATAATCGATTTATTAGAGCCCAGAAACCATAATTAACAATCTTATTCACATAGCAATTACTGATACTTCTTTAAAATCTCAAATTTTTGAGCATTGAATACCTTTTTCTGCACTAACTTCACAAGAAAGAATAATGAATCTTTCTCTTTTTCCATTCTATTTCTTGAGACCTTGACTAATCATTCCTTCTACTTTCTAATTTTTAGAAGTCCTTAGGTTATAAGACACATACTGTGACTTTACTACACCAATATATTCACACCAAATGAAATGTACACATTGATCTGTATCTTATGATGCAGAAATGAAGTGCAAAAGGGACAAATATGTTTTTAGAACCTAGAGACGAAGGTGTTTTCTTGTTTATATCACCCCAACTATAGAAAATTAAAGCCACTTTTGGCGTTTTCTCTGCTAACAGAATATATGTGTTCTCTGTATTTACAAATCAGGTATTACATTTTAAAAAATGGTCATAGTTTGGATTAAATTATTGCTGTTCTCAGCTCTTGAATTGCTTTCATTAAAATACTAGTGGGCATTAATTGGACAGTGTGGGAAATCTGAATAAGACCTGTGTAGGTTAGAAAATAGCATTATTATTTAGTTGTATTAACTCCCTCTTAATTTCCTGGTTTTAGTAATTGCACTGTGGTTATAGAACACATTAAAACAGAGATCTGAGTGATGGGTACATAAGAAATCATTGTACTATTTTTGCAACTTATAAATCTTAAATTTTTTCAAAATGGAAATTTAAAACTTAGTGGATATTTGGTCCTTAAAATATTACTTCTCAAACCTTGCCTTGAGTTCTATTTTGAGGGGATATGAAGCTCTAGATCACTGTCTACTTTAAGACTGAATCGCCTACCCCATCTGTTTTGTGGATCAATCTCATCTTCTTGCTGCTACTTCTCATGGCAATATCTGTCACTTCGAAGGATCACAGCTCTCCCTTATTTTCTGTTGGGAGGTAAGATAGATCTAAAAGGGACCCATTAATGAGAAGCCAGAGTGATAAGCATGGTATTCACAGTGCCTTTTTTTTCATTTTTTTAACTTAATAAAACAGGCTCTGCCTTGGAATGAGAATCATTGGCCTTCTTTACCTAACTTAATTGTGCCAACAGTTGTGCTTATGCAGTAAATATGACTCCCTCTTCTGAGAGGTGTTTAAAATCTCGCCTAGATAGCCCCATACCGCTCTGTCTTAGATACTGGGCCAAGTAGCCCATTTCACAGTGTGAACACCACCACTCTTAAGAGATTTAGTAAAAGAAAGATCTTCCTAAATTAATTAACATTTTCCTACAGATTTCTTTTGAATTTCGCTCGCTTCTACACTCTCAGCTTGCCACATTGTTTTTTGATGAAGTTGTAAAGCAGATGGTAGCTGCCTTTGAAAGAAGAGCGTGTAAGCTGTATGGTCCAGAAACAAATATACCTCGGGAATTAATGTTTCATGAAGTTCATCACACGTAAAGGGAAAAAAAGGACTGGAATGCGTCACCCACTTGTAATTCTACTTTATTCACTTTTAGAACGTGCTTTTGTCATTTGCTTTCAGAAGTCAGAAAGCATTTGTTCAATCCAGCTTTGATTATAAACCTGCACCGTTGAAAATTTGCACTTGGAATATGGAACCACATGTACATAGAATTCAATCAAGTATAATTCAAACTAATGTGTATATAGCATATTTACAATAATGGGATGTCATCACTATTGCTAAAACACTGACATCACTCTTCTGAGCAAAAATTGAAACTAAATTTAAACCTTTTAGTTATCACTTTATCTGAAAGAGCTTAGTTGAGATACTCATGCAGTATGTATTTTATTAACCATATCACATTTAAGTTATTAAATTGAGACTATTTATAACTTATTGTCTTAGGGTCTGCCTCATAGGTTAGGATATTTGAATAATCATCAGATACTTACAGTAAAACTTTGAGTTAAAAATACTGTTAATGAAGGTTCCCTGGCACTTTTATTTTTAAATTGTTCTAATGGGTAATATGAGATAATTCAATGTTATAGTGAGGTTAGCTCCCTGATAAACAGTGAATTTTTTGGTGAGTGGTCCAGAGCTTTAAGCTACTTTTTAAATAGTTTGCAAACCCTCTGCGAGGTTCTTTGACTGCTCTTTCAGTAATGCTGATTGTGCATCAAATTGTGTCTACGACAGTGGGCAACTTGTGAAGATAAGTTGGCTGTTATGTGTCCAGCACCATGCATCCCTATTTTCTATTTATTATGTGTACTCACTTTCAATAATGTATTTCAAACTGATATTTTTGTAAACAAATCGATGTAAGGACTGAAGTGGTAACTTAATAAAGTTAATTTGTTTATTTTTTGTACAGTTATTTTAGTTATTGCCACCCTCCTGCATTGTTTCAATGTGTCTTTACATAGACATAGCACAGTTTAATTACAGCATTTATGTCTAAAAATATTTTCATGGAAACAAATCTGAACAAAATTCAGCCTTCTTTTAATCAATGTTGGCCTCCTTCCCTCCTTTCACGCCATACCCAACAACCCTCTTCTATTATCCTTCCAATTACAGTGCTATTAACTTTGTTTCCACAGATCAATAAGGGGCCTCAGTAATTAGTTTCCTACAGAAATGCATGTTTGCATCAATTTGTTCAATAATCTGTTTTAAATACCTGCTCTCTGCCAGATGTGGAAGGTACAGTGGTGAAGGATTGACGTAATCCACTCACATGGAGCTTAGTTGTGCCCCCACACAGGTAAAGCAGTATCTTTCCACTTACAGATGTGGTGTACCTCCTTACCCCCCCGCCCCTGAGCTTAAGTAGTTTGTATATGCCTATAATTATGTACCATTTAAATAATGAAGTTTTTTTTTTTTTAATGGCAAAGACAAGGCCCAGATATTTTCTTTTTTCTCTGAACGGTATTTTTCTTTTGATGGAAAAATAAGAACTTGTACTTTACCGCTGCTCTTCCAAACACCGTAGGTCAATTCTAAGTGGTTGGGATATAGTGGGACTGTTATTATGATAGCTTACACATAACCTATCACATTTGGTGGTATGTGATAGCTTACCACCATAAGGTGGTGTTTTGGTGACGGAACCCAGGAATACCCAAATATTGCCTTGATCTAGCCATCCCTTTGACCCATGAGGTTTTCCAAATATGTTCAGAACCCAAGTCACAGTGAGTGGTAGAGAAAGTATACAAACCCAAGCATTCTGGCTCCAATATCTGTGTTCTTGGAGTTGCTTTATGTGGTACAGTAGTCGTAGTCTGGAAGCCATGACCCGTGGACTTAAAATTGGGCAGCTATTATGTTCTGTATCATAAAGGAAAAACACCACCACCTTCATTAACTTTTCTTAAAGTGGCATCTGGTCAGTGAAATCTGAGGGAAAGACTAATGGGATGGGACTGCTAAAATTTTTCTCTCTGTGGAAAGAAACCCGGAAGAGAAACTAATCTTCTGTGGTTTTTGCCTGACTAAGAACATTACGTTTGCAGCTACACCTGCCATCTTCACCAAGAGGAAAGAGGTATTATTCCAGAGAAGGCAACTCAGAACTCTTAACATCAGGGTTAAATAAACCAACTCTGTAGTTGTCAACTTTGCACTTACAGCTATGTGAGGGCACTTAAAGTTAGGTAGTTATCCAGTTACTTGCAGCCCCCCCTTTATCCTACTCCAGCCTGAACTGGTTGCTCTCTAGGCTGTTGTGTGGCGGTCATCTTAGGATTTCCCTTCTCTTCTTTGGAGCTCCCCATTTCCTAAATCTTTTGGCTTCCTCTTTCTAAAAAAATTGACTTTCCAAACGCTGAGGAAATTCTCTAGTGGCTTCCCGAGTGAGATAAATTTTTACAGCTCCGAGTGTCAGAATTCATTGTTTTATACTCACATTTGATTGGGTATAGAACTCTACATTAAAAATACCACCACACCTCTCCCCCACTCCCACATTGGCATACAATGCTACTTTTTATTTTATTTCAAATTGTAGTGAAAGTTTATTTAGAAAGTCACAGAGGTAGACGAAGTGAGCCAGCTGGGCTGCCTGAGCTCAAGAAACAAGTTACAGATGCAAAAGAAGGACCCTTGCAGCTTAGGAGAAAGGAAGCAGAGACAAGCCTAAAGGAAGAAAGCGCAGGCAGCTCCAGAGGGGGAGAGGAAGCCACAGTGCTACTTTTTAGAAGTCGGATGTCACTGTTATTCCCAATTCTTTGTCATTCTTATTCCCAGTCCTTTGTATAACATCCACTTTTGGGGCCTCTGGAAGCCTTAAAAATCTACTTATTCTGGGTGGTCTAAAATGGCATGCTGATCTGCCCTCTTGCCCTGACTCAATTTTGTTGGACACCTTGTGGGCCCTTTGAGTCACAGCCTCACTCCTTGAGCCCTGGGGAGTTTCCTTGAATTAGTTGTTTGATAATTTCCTCCTATGTTGTCTGGTTCTCTAATTCAGTAATTCCTAAGCAGACATTCTACCTCTTGTGTTAAATCTGTATCTTCTTTCCTCCTATTTTCCATTTGTTTTTATTCTGCCTTTCAGATTTCTTCAATTCTGTCTTCCAGTCCTTTTTGTTAATTTTATAGTTGTAATTTCCATGAATGATTTCTTGGTTTCTAATTGTTCGTTGTTTTTTTTTAAGATTTTATTTATTTCTAGAGAGAGGGAAAAGGAGGAAGAGAGGGAGAGAAACATCAGTGTGTGGTTGCCTCTCATGTGTCCCCAACTGGGGACCTGGCCCACAACCCAGGCATGCGCCCTGACTGGGAATCAAACTGGAGACTTTGGTTCACAGGCTGGCACTCAATCCACTGAGCCACACCAGCCAGGGCTAATTGTTCCTTTTTTATAGCTTGCTTGCTTGCTTGATTTTATTTATTTATTTATTTGAAAACAAAGATCTCAGGATATTAATTTGGATTTTTAAGTTTCCCTGAGGTCCCTTCTGGTTTTCTCTCTCCTCCATTCTTTCTCCTCCATGCTGAAGGCTTCCTCAACTGTCTGATTTTTGTGTGTCCATTAATGTTGGAAAACAAGGTGCCCAATAGTTTACTGGAATTAAGGTGGGCTTATTGACTGGTGAGTTTTCCTGTAAAGTGATCATCAAAGTGATCAAGTAAGCCAGCCTTTTTCACTGGGGGACTCCCAAATGGCAGGTTCCAGAGGCCTTTTCTCATAGTTTATCTTCATAAAGATTCCTCTATCTTGCCTTAGAGAAATACCGGGATGGGGATATGGAGATGGACAGATGAAATACAAATAATGTCATTCTCTAAGGCTAATAAAGGACCACATTTTAGAATGGAGGCGCTCTCAATTTTTTCGCTCTCAGCCTAACTTTTGGGTTTTTGGTGGTGGTGGTGGTGGTTAAGTGTCAGAGGGCTTTGCAGCAAGAAGTGAAATAATTTTTTTAAAGACTTTTAGAGACGGGGAAGGGAGGGAGAAAAAGAGGGATAGAAACATCAACATTAGAGATAAACATTGATTGCCTCTCCTCGTATACGCCCCAACCAGGGACTGAAACTGTGACCCTTCACCTGGTGGGAAGATGCCCAATCACCTGAGCTACATAGGTCAGAAGTGAAATAATTTTATTTATACTTTAATGCCCAACTTATTAATCTATTTGTATAACTAATCAGTCTAAGTGTATGGAATTAAGTTTCTCTGAACATTTAAAAATCACAAATTTAATGAAAGACAAACATTTAATTAAAGTTGCAAGTCTCTCACTAGTTTTGTTTCATCCATTCCCCTTTATACATACAGAACCAAGAATACAATCTATACTTTATCAGCAAATACTTATTTATATGTCAATACTCCGGCTTCTTAACGTCATGAGGCATTAAATATATATTTGCCAGTTTATATTGGAACTGTCTTTTTAAGTTTTTATTTTAGAGACAGAAATGTTGATTTTGTTGTCATTGTTCCACTTATTTATGCATTCATTGGTTGATTTTTGCATGTGTCCTAACCAGGTTGAAACCCACAACCTTCACTTATCAGGAAAAAGCTCTGAGCTACCTGGCCAGGCTGAAACTATCTTTTTCTATTCTTTACATTCACTTCCCTCTTTTGAGTATCATTATGAACTACTGGCTTTGTTATGATTCACTATAATTACTTGTTAATATTGATACTCAAAAAGCCCTAACTTGGCCAGTGGGAACCCCTTGAGCTGGCTCCTAAAATACAACAAAAACAACCCTGCAGTGGACATTCTTGAAAGTATTCTTGCCGTCAGGCAGCAACGAGGTTTTCCACATCCATCCTTTTTCCTTTCTTAAGGCACAGCTGCATTGCTATCCAAGGAATCCTGTGCCCTTTTAGTGGAGACTAAGAGATCAAAAGCTGGTTGCAGGGATGTATGAGAATTGGCGACACGCACAAACGCTATGGCTGCTACTACTGTTAGGCCATTTCTTGGTGACAGTCAAACATACAGATCACTTACGGTTACTAAATTCACAGTGATGATTTTCATTTTGACAGTTGATACACTCCATTTTTCTTATAGCATTCAATTTCATCAACCACTTATTCCAACCACTTATTTAGGCTCCTATTATTCTAGTAACAACTTGAGATCTTTTAAAAGCCAGGTGTTCCCATTCATTTTCTTCTAATCATCTAGCTGCAAAACAATTTTTAGTTGCAGGATTTCAAGTACCGTTGGCTTTTGATCTGTGGTGGACTTTATTGTTCCATTTCTGTGCAAACAATGTATACAAAATGACAGCAGAAACATCTGCCTCAATGCCTTACACTAGACTAAGCAGTAGCTTCCGTATCATACTGAGTTTCTTCCCACCTAGAGTACATCAGGTGGTAAAGCTCCAAGATAGACTAGGTCATTGGCACAAAAGTAAAAATTTAAGTTACACAAGATCTTGTACCTTCAATTTATAATGTAGGGAGTCTAGAAAGCAATGTTACCTCTTGCAAATCAGTATCCGCCCCCAACATGCACACACCCAGGTACTGTTTTAAAAGCCAGCCAGCCCTGGCTGGGTAGTTCAGTTGGTTGGAGTATATCCCATACATCAAAAGGTTGCAGGTTTCGTTTCCAGTTGGGGCACATAACTAGGTTACAGGTTTGATCCCTGGTCCAGGAGCGTACAGGAGGCAGCCGATCAATGTCTTGTCTATCCCTTCCTCGCTTCCTAAAATCAATACATATCCTTGGGTGAAGATTAAAAAAAATGGGTCACCCTCCCACAGGGGTGACTAAGACGAAGTGTATTGAGCCAGACACCTATTTCAAATTCTTTGAGAAATAAAGGTGAAAACATTGGGCCACGCATTATCAAGTTATAGATGCCCTGCCTGTCCCCTTCCACATTAGACTTGAATGGCACACCTCTCCCCTTTCCACTGAAGTACACCCTGTTCTCCTCATAGGAACACATAGCTCATCTGTTATGCTGAGGCATTGGAGTAATCATAACAACTCCCGTAAGAAATGACAAGTTGCCCCTTTTATAACCAAGACCTCAATACATACAATATTGTTTCCCCAGGATTCAGAGCTGTTACCTTTAAAAATTTCCCCCATTATTGCCTTGGCTAGGTAGCTCAGTTGATGTGTCCTCCCAATACACCAAGGTTGGAATTCAGTCCCCACTGAGGGCGCATACAAATCAACCAACAAATGCGTAAACAAGTGAACAGCTCTGGTAGGGTGACTCAAGTTGTTTGGAGCACTGGCCCCAGCACCAAGTTTGCAGGTTCAATCCTTGGTCAGGACATGCATGAGAGGCAACTGATTGAATGTTTTTCTCTCTCAAAATATCCTGGGGTGAGGATTAAAAAAAAAAAAAAAAAAGTTAAAAATAAGTGGAACAAATCAATGTTTCTTGCTCTCTCTAAAAATCTTCCCCCATTATCAATGTAATACTGTAATTCAGTATGCAGGAAACACGATACTACAGGTGGAACAATGTTTACATGCTTGAGCCAAGCCCTCCCCCCTCCTCTTCCATTGGCTTTCAGTTCTATTAGCCCATGGAAAGGCTAACGCAATTAACTTTAAAACAAATTTTTATTACACAAAGGTCACATAATTGAATATTTCTCTACTTTGTACACAGTTATTCTTGCTCTCCACAGAAAGGCTGCTTAACTTCTCATCAGGTGATGGCAAGCACTAAAATCCTGATTTTAACAGAATAGTAGTAAAAATACCTCAGTGATTTAAGTTGAAAGCAGTACATTGATACATGGCTCTTACACTTAGTTATCAGGAATGTACAAATGTATTTTTATTCAAAAATACAAAATAAATTATCTGTAGGCGTGGACAATGACAGCAGTAAACCATTGTATGTTGTCAACTGAAACCAGTAACTGATGGTTATAGTGATTTTCTCACACGTCAGCCAGCCTTTTCTTCAGTCCTTTCCTTTCACTGACTTCTCTGAAGTTCTAGATGAGGAGCACTGCCTTGAGCTTCCTGACACAGTTCTCATTAATAATGGGAAAGCACTATTCCGGGATTAGAACATGCCACCTCCCATACCACCTCCCATTCCACCCATCCCGCCCATCCCAGGGTCTTTCTCTTCTTTAGGAATTTCTGTGACTACAACTTCTGCTGTTGTTAACAGAGAGGCCACTCCAGCAGCATCCAATAAAGCAGTTCTTACAACCTAGGAAAGAAATTGCATAAAATATTACTTTTTACTTAGTAAAAAATGAGGAACACTTGAAGAGTTATTGAAAGAACTTTTAGAAAGTGGCCATTTTACCTTAGTTGGATCAATGATTCCTTTTTCTACCATATTCACAAAATCTCCAAGCATAGCATCATAACCAACTTCTGAGGAACTTTGCATAATTTTTTCAACTATCAACGATCCTTCAACACCTGCATTCTTAGCAATGGTCATTGCGGGAATTCTGAGTGCTTTTTTAATAATTTCTATACCTACAAAGAAAACAAATTTTAGCCACTTCATTTTAATTCTTGTATAAATGTTACAACACAATTCTACTTGTGAGTACTGACAGAAAAATTCCAGTTGGGAAACACCACAGGCCAAATCATTTCCCCTGAAAGTTGTGATGTATCTTTCATCTCTCTTTGACCTCAGTGCTATTGTACTTTTGTTATTCTGGAAATTGCTTTGTGATTTGTGTTCCATTTAGTGGGGAATAACAGTATTATTCTAACAGAAGGACTAAAATCAGGCCACAGATACACTAATTTTAAATAACTTTTTACCAATTTTTTGATCTTCATTAGTTGGAGTTAATGAGTCCAAGGCTGGAATGCACCGAAGCAGTGCACAACCCCCTCCCAGAACAATGCCTTCCTCAACAGCAGCTCGGGTAGCATTGAGGGCATCTGTTACTCTGTCTTTCTTTTCATTCACTTCAACATCACTTGTCCCACCAACCTAGAGATTAAAAAAATTCCAGTTAGTATGTCTTTCTCCAATTCAAGATGCTGACAGCCAAGAGTCATTAGCGCCTAATTTACTTAAAACTTTATATAATAAATATCTCTGTAAGGAAGTTAATTCCCTGAACAATAAAATGGAAGAAGTCCACAATGAATCCTACCTTCAGCACAGCTACTCCATCTGAGAGTTTTGCTAGACGTTCATTTAGTTTTTCCTTTTCATATTCACTAGTTGTGATATCTAACTGCTCAATGATTTCTTGAATACGTTTTTCAATTTGAGCCTTGTCACCTTTTCCTTTCAAGAGCATAGCATCATCTTTGGTCACAATGACCTCTCCAACTTTTCCCAAGTCATGAGGCTGAACATCTTCAAGATTTAGAGTTAATCCTTCTTCTCCAAACACCTACAAAAGCATTTTTTAAAAAACAAACAAATTTCAGTTATGGTTTTCTCATTATACCCAAAGTTTATTAATACATCACACAGGTGTTCTGATGAAAGAAACATCTTGTAATACTGTTACTTCTTTGAAATGTGAGATTTCAAGACCACTAAATACTGTATTTCCCACTTCTCACTTAAGCCTCAGTTAATATTAGCTCTCAGGAAACTCATCCAAGGTCACAGTTTTGGTGAAACCAGGGCTAAACCCTAGGCCTAATTAAGTCCTGTGACTTTTTACTATATTCTGAAAAATAGATTAGCCCGTAAGACCATCCACAGCAAGGCAGAAAAGGAGCTGCAGCACTACCTCATCCAACCACCACCTCCCAGACATCTAAGAGAAACAGGGGTTAAATAAACAGCTCAGATGGCAGTATCTGATTATAAAAAAATGTGAATTCTACATATTAATTTTAGACCTGGAAGTATAAAGAATTCAGTAAACCAACATCGCATTTATGTTACTTACTGCACCACCGGTAGCAATAGCCATGTCTTTAAGCTGGTTCTTTCTATTGTCACCGAAACCTGGAGCTTTGACCGCTACAACCTGAAGACCAACTTTTAGCCTGAAAAGAACAGTAATTAATGTTTAAGTTAAAAACAATGGTAACTATTTCAGGGATTGTGAAAAATCAGAATTACTAATTATCAAATTTGGGGGTCATTTAATAAGCGCTTACTCCATGGGTTCCATTTAATATTATATAAGTTACTATTAAAGTTAAATTTGAGCAACCAGTATTCTTAATTTAGTTCCTTTATAAATGTCAATAACGTTAATGGTAGCAATTTAAACAGGTAAGGAATACTTGGAATACACAAAGAAATGTCCACTTGAGACCAGATTGTGAAACAAAAAGAAATACACAAACTTAATGGTATTTCAAGTAAATCAGACATCCAACTTTTCAGCTACCAATAAAATGAGTCAATGAAAACACTGTAGGTCTATTTTTTAAGTTTGGCTTCAAATCCCACAATTTCTAAGGCTTTTTTATGATCCAAAAAGCAAATCCAAGCTAACAAATATTCCAGGATAGACTCAAACCTTTTGGATCAAGGCATGCAATCTCTAGTGCACATGCAGCTACTTCATCTGTGCATTTCCACTTAATAAGATTGGGAGATCTTATTTCTGATATACCTCAATTCTAACATTAGAAAGAATACATATTCCAATAATGCCTCAAGATTCTATTTACAGCTTTAACATTACCTGTGTTAAAGTCAAAAGTAATAAACTACAGATTTTAAAACTTAAGTGAATAGACCTCACTTTATTTTAGGTTGAATCCCAAGTTTCTTTCAAACTACTCACTAATTTTCTTTATGACCATGTAAACTACTGACTGCTAAATACATTTAGATCTGAAGTTCTTAGTATGGTAGTTGTTTACTTATCTCTTCCCATGTAAAATTATAACTGTAAAAATATTTTTACAGAAAAATTTTCAAAAATAAAACAAAACTCAGTCATTTACCTTCAAAACAACTGTAAACACAATAAAAAATTGATACCACATACAGCCGCATATGGTATAGCTCTATGGATTGAGCATCAGCCTGCAAACCAAAGGGTCACCGGTTCAATTCCCATCAGGGCACTTGCCCATGTTGCAGGCCAGATCCCCAGTAGCGGGCACATGATAGGCAACCACACACTGATGTCTTCCCACCCCTCTTTCTCCCTCCCTTCCCCTCTAAAAATTAAATAAAATCTTTAAAAAATAAATACATAAATAAAAAGACAAAGTCGTCATTAACTGGACTAAGAGTTCATGAAGTACACCCGTATTACACACAACTCCAGATACAAACACAAGTGGTGAGAGGTACATAATGGAGATTTCTATCAATACAAATTATTCATCTAGAAATGTAAACCAAACATCACTGCCTATTACCTATTCAAAACAAGTGTACTTAAAGCTTCTCCATCAACATCTTCAGCAATTATGACCAAAGGCTTACGATGAGAATTCGCAATTTCAAGAGCAGGTACAATGGACTGAACACTAGAAATTTTCTTTTCACTTAATAGAACATAGGCATCTTGGAATTCACATTTCTGACCTGCAAAAACAAAACATTTCAAACCACTTCAGAACACTGATATTCTGAAAATGACTGAAATTTATCTAACTGAAAAAACTATAAACCAAAATTCCAGTCCATTTTTAAAGTCACTGGTAAGTTCATGTTTTTCCTCTTAATTTCTCATATACATTTTAATTTTTGGACCATGTAAATTTACATTTTCAGAGATATGACACCAACTAATGCCAACATTTTGACATAGCAGATAAAATATTTTTATCTTTTTAATTTTCCTTTTTAACTGAATTTATTAGGGTTACATTGATTAATAAAATTATATGGGTTTAAGTGATACAATTCTATAATATCTCATCTGTATAATATTGTATTACAGTCACCACCCCAAGTCATACCTCTTTCCATCACGGTTTTTTCCCCCTTTACCCTCTCCTACCGCCCCTCCATAACATTATTTTTTAATTAATTCAGTTGCTAATTTGCTCTTACCTTTTGCTGTATTAATAAAGTATGGAGAAATATAACCTCGATCAAACTTCATGCCTTCAATAATTTCTAATTCATCATTCAGTGTTTTTCCATCCTACGGGGGAGGGGAATCGAAGAATTATTTCTATGAATTTCATTAAAGAAACACAAAAACTGCAACTATAGACCAGATTAACAAATTGACTCTACTTGTCTTAAAGGATCCAGGTAGGCATATGTAAATGCCCCAGGGTATCCAACTTCTGCAAAAATTCGAAGAATGCATATTTGAATTAACTTTTACAGCTAGAAGACAGTATCATTTAAATTCAGATGGATTCATTCCTGACAGCAAACACTAATAATTCACACAGAGCACAGTTAAGTACTCTACATAGATGCTATTATTACACATGATGGAATAAAACAGAATATACTTTCTGAAACACATAGATCGAATTTTTCTATTTGGAAAACTCGGCTTCTCATTTCAAGCTATCATGAAAAAAAAAAAACTTACCTTAACTGTGATGACGCCCTTTCTTCCAACCTTTTTCATTGCGTCAGAAATTATGTTGCCAATTTCTTTGTCTCCATTTGCAGAAATTGTAGCAACCTGAAATAATCAAGTTACCTTTCCAAATTAAAAAGGTAAGGCTAGTGTCCTCAATCAACTCCCTTTCCCCTTCCTAGTAACTTCCAAACTGATACATTCATGGGTAAAGGGTGAGGGAGGGGGAAGAGGACTGTATGGCATAATACTATTAATGAAATATTAGTTGTTTCCAATTATTTTTCAACATTATTTGGCTACATTATTTTCAAAACACATGAAACAAACATGCAATTATTTTTTTAAAACAAAAACGATAAATTAAAAAGGCTATCCTCCATTATTTTGTTTTCGCTTGGCAAGTATAATACAACAATGGCTGAAGAAAATTCTGCATACACACAAATGAGTTTTACTCATAGTGTGTAGAAATAAAATGTCAGCCCACTAAGACCCATGTCATGATCACTGAATCATTTTTAAATGTCTCAGCAAGCATTTAGTTAAGAAAAATGTTTTCAATATTGATGGTTGAATATTATTAATTCTGACATTGGTGCATGACTTCCATGGAACAAAATGTTATTAAATATTTTAACTTTACCATAAATTATTATGGAAAAATCCCTACCTGAGCTATCTCTTCAGGGGTCGTCACAGGTTTGGACTGCTTCTTAAGTTCAGAAATTACAGCATCAACAGCTAACATCACACCTGGGTCAAGAATAAATGTCATTACAATGCTTATTCTTTCATGACTACATGTCACGTAAAAACTTTGATTTACATAAATGTTTTCATGCCTTAACCTATACTTTGCTTCTGGGCCAGTACTTTTCCAAATTATATGGATTGGGATGGCATGCACTGAAACAGAAATTTTAATAAAGTCCCACAAAGCCAAATTTTTAAAACTGGACTAAAAAAACTGAGGTGGACTAAAAACAATTCCAAGAACCTCACCATTCAACTCATTCTGTGTCATTCCCAATCCAATCATGTTGCAAGTTTCTGACGGGGCCACCCAATTCTCCCCTCAACTGAATGACACAAAAAAGGACCAAAATGGATCCCTTACTTTCAACAAGTATAATTTTCAAGGATAAGGAATTTCTTGTGACTATGCCCCTGCAGGTTTTAATTATGCAATATTTCCTCATTTAATATGTAATAATGAACCTACAAAATATTCTTAACAGTTGATAACACTATATGGATTTATGAGAACCCCATTTTGTTCAACTGGGACTAGCACTAGCTCTTTCCTTCTTTTAGAAGTGTTACTTCAAGAAAAAAACTTCAAAGCAAGGTGTGCAGTTTAGCAATGACCTTCTTTGGGAAGTAGTCTTAATAACCTCAATTAGTAATTGTTAGTGATTTACACTCAAACTGCTTTTAATGCAACACATTTCTATGTCTGGACCTCAAATATCAAGACAGATAAAATGAAACATCAGTATGCCTGGGATGCCAATTCTGACAAAACTAGTAGCATTATCCTTTATGGAAAGTCTACTAACCCCACCAATAAGATCCTAGAGATATATGGTAATTCCGTTTTCAAGGTATGAAAACCAAGTTTTAGCACACAGGTAATAAATGACCATGACAGGACTTAAGTGTGTATCACCATAAAGCTCATGCTGGGGAGCAAATTTTTAAATTGTGGCCTAGCTTCCTGAAACAAACAATAATAAACCACAGGCCAGTAACACAGTATATGCTGTGAAGAGGTAAGGAAAAACCATTTTGTGAAATCTAATGAACAAACAAGGAAAATGGGGACAGTCTCATAGTGGAGAGCAGGATGACAGCTATGGCGGGGGGGGTGGGTACAAGGACTGAGCAAAAAGGAACAAGGACTCATGGACAACTGTGGTAGTTGCTGGGGGAATGGGTATAAGGGGACTAAACATTAATGGGAAAAAATACAATAAAGATTAAAATCAAAATAAACAAACAGTGAAAAGGGGAATAAAATTGCTTTAAAAAACCCCTGTGATATCCTGGATGACTTAGTTACTTGTTAAGCCCTACTTACCAAAGCAGAACTTCAAAACTGTCTAATCTCTCTCTGCTCTAATCCCAAGTTTACTATTCTCAAGGTACACGGTACATGCTCTATCTTCCAATAAAACTACTGGCTTTCAGGGCAGTGGGGAAAGTTTAAGAAGTGAGAGGGAGTGTAACAAAGACATAAGGGACAGAGCAACTACAGGAAGTGTCTTAGTCACATTTTTCTCATTAACACCTAAAACAGTGCCCATCACAGAGTCAGGCATTCAATCACTATTTGCTGAAGGAATATTCAGTGTGAGAATTTTTAGGAAATAATGATCAATTTGCTAATATAAACAATGTGTTATCAATGTAGAGACATTCCTACCTCTCCTGATTTCCACTGGATTGGCACCTTTACTAATCTTCTCAAAGCCTTCTTTGGCAATAGCACGTGCCAGTACAGTAGCAGTGGTGGTACCATCACCAGCTTCTTCGTTTGTATTATTGGCAACATCTTGAACAAGTTTAGCGCCAATATTTTTGTATTTATCTTTTAGGTCAATGGACTTTGCAACAGTCACACCATCTTTTGTTACTTTGGGACTTCCCCAGCTCTGTTCGATGATCACTGTTCTTCCCTATAATTGAGAAAAAAAATTATAGAATCACACGCTTAAAGTACTATTTAGCGTAAAATAAAAAAGTCTTTATAAAGCAATTACGTGAAAGCCTCAGGAGATTATCTGATCTGCAGCATTAATCTCAAGGACAAGTTCATCAATGTTCTTAGTTTACAGACAAAAATCACCTCTTTCTTGCCAACTGTGTAACGCTGGATAAGGTATTATGGAAGACAAAAATCCTAGAAGCTAAAAGATGTTGTAAAATGAGAACACAGATAAAACGATACCAATTTTGTAGATTATAATGAAATTCTTCACATAATTTATACTTAAATTTTGCCCAGTGCCTGCTATTTTTGAAAGTAATGTAAAAACTTACTTTTAAACTTCCTATAAAAATGAGTTACACTAAGATATTAACTGCAGGCAAGCACAGTGCACTCTTGCACTCTTCCGGGGGTTTCTCAACATTAAACCTCACCCATGGTGCAGATCATTGAAGCTTTTGATTTGAACCAAAGCTTTAATTAGGAGGTGTGCCAGTGTCCTATTCACAGTGAGGACCACTTTGATATTTGAATTGTTTTCAACCTAAAATGAAGTATCATTTAACTGTGCACAACCTTCAAAGGCCTCTTCAATTTATTACCACTCGCTCACCAATTTCTTCATATTAAATGAGACAAAATTTTGAATGCACTTTGGAACAGAAGCATCAGCAGAAAAACCATTCGCTACAACTAGCACTTACAAGAACATAGTTGAGGTATTATAGGAGATAAGGAACATTCTTCTCTCTATGCTTGGTACTAACTACTGGGAAATAATCCAAAATTTAACAAAAGCAGGAAAGCAAGATTAACTGTACCTTGAGATTTAGACTCCACCTGGAGCTATATAGTATTACCAGTGGATTACATCACACTGTACAAAACAAAATTTTGCAATTTGGCAGAAGCATTTTAAAACTGTCACATGAGCGGAAGAAAAAAAAAGATTAACCAATAATGTGGAACTTAATTTAGTTGGGTACTCTCAAAAGTAGTCTGTGTGACTATTTGCCATCAGCAAAATACTATACCTTAATTAACAGTACTATAAATTACAACAAAATAAGAATACTGATACCTTTGGCCCCATGGTAACGGCCACAGCATCAGCTAAAAGGTCTACACCTTGAAGCATTAAGGCTCGGGCATCTGCACCAAATTTTACATCTTTGGCATAAGCCCGAGTGAGATGAGGAGCCAGTGCCCTGGATACTGGCCTGATCTGTCGAAGGACTTTGTGTAATCGAAGCATTTCTGGGGAGGGAAAGAAACAAAAGTATCATCAGTACGTCAACACTAGCATTACCGAAAGTGCGTTGTAACACAAACATGATACCTGTGCAAAAGAACAAATGTTAGATTCAGATGGGAGCTGGGCTGAATTCTGCCAGCCACTACGCCGGGGCCATGAGATGAGCCATAGCTTCAGAACACTAACTAGTAGTGCAAGTTTGAAGAAAAGGGCCACTTCCAAGCACGACCTACAGCACTAGCACAAAGCACACCCGTCTTGTTCCCCGTGGCCATCTACCCCTGCGGCTATACAATTTAATCTTTCACTGCTAAAATGGCCTTCAGCACGAACTCACTCCAAATGTGCCCCCGAGAAACCAAGTCTGCAGGACACAGGTTATAAACCCGATTACTAGCGGAGTAAAATATTGCTGACAGTGCAAAAACCTGCTTAATAATAAGTGTCTTCAGAGCAGCCGGCTAGGCCGCTAAGTTCGCGGTTCCGGCCCGGCCCACTCCCCGCGGCCCCACGTGTCTTTCCACCCGAACGCCCCAAGCAAGGTCAAGGGTGGAGGTGCGTATCCCGCCCAGTCCGCGGGGCCAAAAGAGGTTCCCACGCGGTTGCGAGCACCCTCCCCAAAGCCCTACAGTCGGCCAAGACTGGGCTGCATCGCAAGGCCCACGTGAATTCACTCTCCCGATTCCACACACATTCCGAGGTTAGTCCTCCCTCCCACGCCCTGCCCCGGAGAGCGATCCACGCCGCACGGGATGGGCACCCGCATGGACCCGCGAGGCCTGGGCAAGCGGGTCCGGGCCTGCAGCGCTGGAAGGAAACCCAGGCTCCCTGCGGCCGGCCCACTCTGGCACTAGGGCAGCAGCGAAGGACTGCTCAGGATCCAAGGAGCCTGGGAGGGGCGGCGCGCAGCGGCCGCCTACCTGCGGAGCACCGGCGGGGCGAGCGAGCGGCGAGGTAGGCCGTCGGCGGCGAGTGAGAGACAGAGTGCAAGGAGCACACGGCAATGAGCTAGAGTCCCCTCCCTCCAATGCTCCCCCGCCCCGCGGCAACGTGTGCGCTGGCACCTCCCACCCCCCCTTCTCGGCGGCCCGGGCCCGGCAATCTGCACGCGCCCAATGCTAGCCCCGCCCTTCCCTACCCGCGCCGTGCCCGCCCTGTGGCCTCAGCCTTCTCCCGCCAGCTTAGGCTAGTTCCCGGGCTGCGCTCGGTTCTAGAACTTTCCAGAAAGAGCCGCGCTCTTTGTAGGTCAAGGGTCAAATCACGTCATTTCCGGAAGGGGGCGAAGGGCTAGTACTTTAACCTGGGCAGGAGTCCTAGAAAAGCCTAGAAAGAGCGCCTCTTTTCTTCCGCCTCCTCGTCGTGCCGTCAGTGGGCTGCGCAGAGCCCTCCCGGCGAATCGTGGCGCGCGTAGCGGCGGCCGCCCTCTCTCGCGGGGTGGGGCGGGGAGCGGGGGCAAGTGCGCCTGCGCGCTGAGCGGCTTTTTCCCAAGTTCACGTGCCCAGCGGGCCCGACTGCTGGTCTCTCCTTGCGGCCCCCGCGCGAGAAGAGAGCACAAACTGCGGTGGCTGGAGTCATGGTGAGTGCTGCGTGTACTGGGGACCCGCGGGGAAACCGGTCGGCCTGAGGCGTGCGGACGGCCTGGACAGCTCTCGTGGGGAGTAGGGGAAGGGGTAGGGGTCACTCGGGCACCGGCACCTTCCCTCAATCTGGAGAGGCCAGAACCCCCCCGACCTTTCTCTCCGCTAAGGAGTCTGTGCACGCGCGTGTGCGGAGGTCGTGTGGCCTCGGGGGCGGGAACCCGGACGCACGCGCCGCCGCCGACTTGCTTTCCCCTGCAGGGTCTTACTAGGTGTGTAATACCGTGAAGAAAGCGTGACCTTGGGCGGAGAAATTAACTTCAGCTCTTTGTTGAAAATGCCCTGAAAAACCTAGGGAAGGAAAATATTTGACCTTGGTAATAAATTAAGGTTGCCGTTACAGCTCGCCTGGCTGCTGACCAGACAAGGAAAAACGACCCCTAGCATGGGGAGTGGGAAATTAACTCGGAATATAGAGCATTACATTCAAATGGATTTTCTAAATGAGGAATTTGAGTTGGGGCGTTATCTTTGAAGCCACACGTGGTGTTCCACTTGTAACATTTACGATGGCATTAACTGTGTAGAACAGAATCATACGCTGTTTTTTGTTTCAAATCAAACATTTCTCTCCCTGCAGGCAGGACAGGCATTTAGAAAGTTTCTTCCCCTCTTTGACCGAGTGTTGGTTGAAAGATGTGCTGCAGAAACTGTAACCAAAGGAGGCATTATGCTTCCAGAAAAATCTCAAGGAAAAGTATTGCAAGCAACCGTAGTAGCTGTTGGATCGGGCTCCAAAGGAAAGGTAAACCGGAACTGAAATGAAACTATTTTTTATATGAACTGAAGAGAAAAAAGAAATACTTGGTTGTTATTGAAAGTAGCTTTTTAAGTACCTTGTTTTTCCAGATTATTCACTAGTTCTGTCATATGTGACCTGGCTGTTTAACAAAAATGATTGTAAAATAAAATTGCACATGTTATATCATGGGGAGTTTGAGAATATTAAAGCCATTAGCCAAAGAGCCATTTGGTACCCTAGTATGACTAGTGTCTTCTTCAAATTCTGAATTTTTAAAAAGGTTTTTTTTTTTTTTGAGACATGGGAAAAGAGGGAGAGAACGGTTGCATATGTGTCGTGACCAGGAATCGAACAGGCAACCTTTTACCTTACAGTAGATGCCCAGGCAACTGACTCACTCCAGTCAGGACTCAAATTTTCAATTTTTGATAAAACAAAAAATTATGCTTGAAGATAATTAAGAATTGGCCTGATCTCTAACACCAAAATTGCCCTAGTCCATTAACTACTTTTAACTTTACTTGGTGTACCTTTGAAAGGAACAGGTTGAACTATTCATCCAGGTAGTCTCCAATTAACTGATTAGAATTCAGAGATCTAAAAGCATCAACCAGAATACACAATAAATACCTTTGGAGTCACATATGTTAATTGCATTGTTGTAGTTGCCTCCAAGAAGGTTTTAGCAGGGAGCCAGGGATAGGAAGCCTTTAGGAAGTGGGCCTAATGCTTCAGTTTGTCTTTCCAAATATATATATGTATATACGTATGTATATATATTTTAAAGATTTTTTTTATTTATTGTTAGGAAAAGAGGGAGAAAGAGAGGGAGAGAAACATCAATGTGTGGTTGCCTCGGACGTGGCCTACAACCCAGGCATATGCCCTGACTGGGAATTGAACCAGCGACCCTTTGGTTCACAGGCCCGCGTTTAATCCACTGAGCCACACCAGCCAGGGCCCAAATCTATTTTTGAGGAAAGGAAATTGAATCAGAAAAGAAGTAATTTTCAAATTCAGGAATTTATTAAATTTTTGTACGCTGAAGTTGAACATAATTGTGTTTACATGGTTTTAAAAACTGGCATATTTTATAGTCCATAGCTTAATATTTAACCACTAAAAAATTCCCTTAAGTTAGCATTTCCTGTATAATTTCTTGAACTTTTACACAGAAACCAGGTTTTAGTTTAAGCCACTGTGTGGGTACAATTTCAAAATGTTAACTACGGTGATATTTTTGAGTGAAGAACTACAGTTGTATATATTATATCACTTCGCTGCCTAGTCATTTCTGACAGTTGATTTAAGCACATTTGATTAACAAAAGTTAGGTGTAAATATTTGGTGATTTTAGATGTCTTTGCTAATAAATATCCTTATTCTTAAGGGTGGAGAGATTCAACCAGTTAGCGTGAAAGTTGGAGATAAAGTTCTTCTTCCAGAATATGGAGGCACCAAAGTAGTTCTAGATGACAAGGTATATAAATTTAATGCATTTTTTAAAACTTGATAGTTTTTCGAAGTTAAGTGTTTCCTATTTTTTTCTTAACCAATGGTTTCTCTATTTGCAGGATTATTTCTTATTTAGAGATGGTGACATTCTTGGAAAGTATGTAGACTGAAATAAAACTTTGAAACGGCATCACGTGACGCAGCCCATTCCGTTGACATACTGAAATCTTTCATCGTGTAAATAATTTCCGTGTCTCTTTTATAATAAACTAATGATACCCAAACTAATGACATCCAGTGTCTTTTAAAATTTAGTTTAACTGTAATGATATAAACATATCCAAATAAAAATTATAAATAATTGGTCAATTTTTGTTTAGTGATTTAAGATGGTTTTAGTGTTCTATCAATAATGCTTTTTATAGTTTATGCCTAAATAACCTGCAGAGAATTCTGGGAAACAGGGCTTTTAATTTTCACATTGAATTTAGTTTTGCTACATAGATAATTAATGCTGATGCAAAGTCATGTATTTATACTTATAATTCTTTTGAAACAAAAGGCATTTTTTTGACATCGAAAAGAACAGAATCTGTTGACAGAAACATCCAAACATGTGTTAAAGAGTTTATGTTCTCCAGAATGGCAGTTGCAGTTTTTTTATGCATTTGAGATTAAGGAGGGAACTAAGGCAGATTACATGGAGGTGGGAAAAAGCAAGGTAGGGATTGGGGGGATTTACTTTAGAAAGATGGGTTAATCTACTTAGATGCGCAGAAACAGTGAACAGGGCAGGCTTGAAGCAAGGGTAAACTTTTTTTCTATTACTGTGTTTTGCTGTATGTAACATGCTCTAGTCTATAATGTGTACTCTTTTTTGTGTGTGCACATTATACATGGGATTATTATAGTCATGTATAATGTACATCGTTGTTTTCCCTCAAAAATTTGGGTAGAGAAGTGCCCATTATATACGGCAAGATATGGTATATGCCTGGGGTGTGGCTACCCACCATGAGCTGCCCAGTTAAGAATTTATGATCGCATCACCCTGTGAGATTTCTTTCCACAGAAACACTTTTTTCCCCAAAGAGCTGCTGTACCAGTATTAAATTAAGAGATGATGAAAGCAAGAGGTATTTATAAGAAAGGGAAGGCGAATAATTACCTGAACAGGAAGAAGGGATTTCTATAGGTGCAGATAAGCTAACACTGATGATAATTACAAAGAATGTTATGTTAAGCTCGTGTGTTTTCTTGTTAGATTTGCAAAGTTTGGAATACAATGTTGCATTAGGCCCAGTACCTAGGTTAATTTGCCCATTTTTAACATTCCAGAGGTTTGAGAAGACTTGAAAGACTGGGATGGCAGCTTCAGCTTTGAAAAGAACCCCCATTTACAGTCAAACCTGGGTTCTCAACCATCTCCCACCTCAAACAATTCAGTTCTCAACCCATAAGTTCACAGGAAAAAATGTCTCAGTTGTCAAAACAAGTTCTCAACCAGACAACCCTTTCATGCTTATCTGTGAGATGAGTCCCATGTATCTCAGGCGACAAAGAGACTGCATGAATATGATTCAGATTTCAAACAAATCACTTCTTGAACAGCCTTGTGGAATAAAGTTCAAGAACTGAGATTCCACTGTATATTATTTTTCAAAATGTTACAGTGCAATGCAGGTTGGTGGGGAGGACACTGCTACACACATTTAGGGTCCCAGACTTCCATTTTATAGCCTAACTGTCTTAGAGTGCTTAGTCACTCCCTAGAGAATCATATAGGAAGTATTTATGGTCCAGGTCTAGAAATGAAGCACTTCATTCCAGTAGTGTTGATTAGGGAAGTTCAGACTGGTTGGTTTAAAATTCCACTCCTGGGAAAGGCTGAACCATGAAAATTTCTCAAAAAGAATTTTTAAAAAACCAAGTAGCAACATTCTAACAAGCTTAGTTCATTTATAGAATCTAGTGTCTTATAGAACTTGTTTTATATTTAGAAAAAGCAACATTTCCAGTTTTTAAAGCAATACTTTCACAATTTGCTTGGCAAAAAAATCCAAAGCAAGGTATATAATAGCTAACATTGGCTGACAGTGCCTTCCATATTGCCAGGGTAGGCACTGTGATAGAGATTTTAGCTAACACTTGAGCATTTTCTAGGTACTGTCTACTGTTGTAGGTACTTTGCATATATCAATTAGTTTAATCTTTCAACAGTCCTATGAGCCAGGTAACTATCTCATCTTGCCAACAAGGAAGGTGAGACACAAAGGGGTTGAGTAATAACCAAGATCACTTAGCAGGAAGTGGCAAAGCCAGGATTTGGATTTAGTCCACCTCCAGATACTTTGTCTAAAACCATCCTTTATGGCCTCTGCTGCTTAGCTAATTTTAAGTACTTGATCACACTGGAGTATTGGGACGACAGGGGGTGTAAATGGCAATTAGGTACCCAGTATATAGTTTGTTGAATTTAAATATGAAACTGAGTCACAGAACTGGATAAATAGCTTGGTTTAGCTATAGCAGCTAGGGAGAATTAAGATTTGAACACGGACAGTCCTACTCCAGAGTTGATTACCAACCCCTAAAATCATTAATAGCTAAAAGCTATTTCTGTGTTGGTGGTCAAAATTTATTTAAGTTCCTTACAAACTAGTTTGATCACATCTTAAAAGATGTGTCTCATATTTACCTTGTGGAATTGAAATCTAAATGAAATTGTAAATGGCATGGAATATGGTTTCACTTTTTGAAAATGTTCCCATAAGTAGTGTGTGTGTGTGTGTGTGTGTGTGTATTTACATTCATGTACAAGGTGTTTATTGGCTTTTGTTACACTAAGGCTTAATTTTATATTTAGGCACAAGAATTATGATTAAAAGCTCTATTTTTACAGCACCCAAGTAGGTCATCAGTTTCCTACTGTGCACAGCTAGATAATGGACTTCGAAGATCCTA
This sequence comes from Mormoops blainvillei, assembly GCA_004026545.1. NCBI lineage: Eukaryota > Metazoa > Chordata > Mammalia > Chiroptera > Mormoopidae > Mormoops > Mormoops blainvillei. Next base: position 520,448 of record PVJD01000197.1, on the reverse strand, counting down.
ACCTTGTAAGTACAGATTTTCCTCTGTTTTACCAGTAAGAAAACTGACTCAGAGATAAAGAAACTTGTTCAAGGCCATGTGGCTGGTAAATTGCAGTTAGGAATCTAGTCCAAAGGCCACAGCTTTCCCATTATTTCCTGATTTTGTTTTCAAAAGATCCAAGTAGATGAGTTTTGAGATCCACGGTGACAGTTTCCAAACCTTGGTTCATCCTTGGAATTACCTGGTATAATTAAAATTTCAGCGCTCCATCCATAACCTAAATCAAGGTGAGAGACTTAAAAAAAATATATTTTTTTTGTCCCACAGAAGTAGTCCTGTGATGCCTGTGTAACAGAATTGGTAAAGAAATAATTTTATGTTGAGATTATGTTGAGAATATGGGGGGAAAACTGGCATGAGAAAGGCCAAAAATAAGGACATTAGGGTTGTGGGACCATATTTCAGAACATTACGTTGTAATTTACATTTGTTCAACAGAAAAGTCATAATGAAGGAGAGAAATGTGAACAAAACATGTATAATTCTAACTAGAATTTTCATAATACCATTTTTGAGTGCTTGCCAGGCACCTGTTCTAGGCACTTAAGGTGTCATCTTAATTGTAATCATAGCAGCCCTGTGAGGCGTATACTCTTTGCCTCATGGGCGAAAGATATACAGAGAATTAGAAGAACTTGCTCAAGGTGATGGAAATTTTAAGTCATAGAAGGGAATTGAACTCAGGTTTGTCTGACTTCAAAGTCTGCCTTCCAGTATTCTACACAAAATAATTGTGAAATTGAGAATACAATTAAAATTACCCAGGAAGCTATTCTGTTGCACAAGTATTATTAAGATTATGTTTCTTCTATTGTTTCAGAAAGTGTATGTTTTACAAATATATTTTAAAAATTGGGATTATAAGATTTTCTTAAAAGATTTGTTTTAGAGAGAGATGAAGGGAGAGAGAGGTACATTGCTGTATGAGAGATACATTGGTTGCCTCTTGCACGCCCCCAACTGGGAACGTGGCCCTCATTGAATGGTGACCTTGCGGTTCACAGGCCAGCACTCAATCCACTCAGCTACACCAGCCAGGATTATCCTTAATAGGTTTGTAACTGTACAATATTGTTAACTATAGGCATATTGTTGTACAACAGATCTCTAGAACTTTTTTATCTCACTTAGCTGAAACGCTATGTCGGTTAACTCTCCATTTCTTCTCCCCCTAGTCCCTGGCAACTACCATTCTGCTTTCTGCTTCTATGAGATTAACTGTTTTAGATTCATGTCAGCAGAATCATGCAGCATTTGAGGTACGATTGGCATTTTTTATTTAGCACAGTGTACTTCAAGGTTAATCCATGTTTTCACATGTGACAGGATTTTCTTTCTTTTTTTAATTCACCAGATATTCTCTTAATGACAAAAAGACCAAAAACATTTTTTTTGCAAATTGCCTTTTTAAAAAAATGATTTGCTTTTAATTACAAATACTGTGTAATATTATGCCTTCTTTGGCAAAACCAATAAATACGAGAACACATTTTAAACATGTGATTTGTCCAAGATATTTGGGGGGAAAGCCTAATTTTTTTTCAGTATTAAAAAAAAATTAGTATACCCTAATCTTTCAAAGTATAAATTTGAAGTTATCACTTAACTGCAGGAAAGAGAGACAGGTAGACCAACTGATCATCTGATAGCTGCCTTAAATAGCTTCTGATAATTCTGATGTTACCTTTCCTTTCTGGAACTCTCATCTTCAAAATAGCTGAACTAAAGTTTTTTATTCTTTTTAAGATTTATTTGTTTTTAGAGAGAGGGGAAGGAAGGGAGAAAGAGAGAGAGAGAAACATCTATCAGTTGCTTCTTGTACATGCCCTTGCTGGGAATGGAACTGGCAAGCAAACTGGTGACATTTCTCTTTGTAGGACAACGCCCAGCCAACTGAGCTACAGTTGTCAGGGCTGAATTTAAAGTATTTCTAATGAACTGATTAATGGGGAGAAAAAATATGTATGGAACACACATGGATAAATGTTACCATAAGTATTTATACATATCAAAAAGATATTAAATTTAAAAAGGTAAAAAAAATAGTGGGAAAAGTCTGAATTACAGAAAAAATTTTATTTAATAAAAAACTAGAATTAATAAAAATTAACAAATACACACACAAAAAAATATACACACAGCAGCAGCACTATGTATTGAGAAGGGGGAAAACAGAGGTCTAAGACCATTCAACACTGCTTGTCAATTAAAAGGGAAAAAAATTCAAACACACACACACGTATGAGTGCATGCACACGTGCAAAACAAAAACCCAGTATTTTTCAACACTACACTCAATCTACAACAAACATAAATTCAGAATTATTTTACAATGCTTCCTTTCTTAATACAAAAGATGCCCATCTTAGGTGTGTGTAAATATATATTTATTTTACAGTGGTTTACTGTTGATTTATTTTAAATATATTAGTGTTACTATGTGGTAGGCAGTTAGACAGACATGAGCAGAGCAACGACTATGGGTCAGGTATAAAAGATCACCAGGACAGAAAGCCTCAGGTGCCTAGCAACATGCAAAACTGGAAAAATAAGGACCTAGCCCCCAGTGTGACCTTTCCTCCTGTAGCATATCATTGGCCATGTGGTTTACACCTGACCTTTCATATCACTGGTCATGTCGTTCAGACTCTCCCTGATCTTTCCTCCCCTGGTATGTTGCTGGTCATGTGGGTTAGATCCCCTTATTGAGGGAACGAACAACAGGGTCAGAGTCCTTAAGCATTAAGCCCCTAGAACAATGAGGTTCTGACTCACATCAAATACATCTAGGCCTCAGTTGTAGTTCAGCTCCAGGCCCAGAAAAGCAACAAAACCGAAAAAGTGATGCCAGGGCTGACATCAGACTAGCAGCATTGACTAATGAAAGACACCCTGCCCTGGGCCCAACCAATCAGTAGAGACCATAACCCAGAAAGGACCTATCTGGAAAACTGATGAATATTCTATTGGGATCCTCCTATGAGATCTTCAGATAAATATCCTCAAAACAGAACTCAATGGGGCCCTCTCTAGGGAGCATTCCCACACCTTACCCCACCCCATCTCCCCAGGCATGGTTTTCTTACCCCTCCTAAGCTCCAAGGGCCCTTCTTTTGCCTCTATAACTTGTTTCCTGAAGCCCATTTCTTCTGTGGCTCACTTCTAATACTTCTGTGACTTTCTAAAAATAAACTCTGATAGAACCTTGACTCTGAATTCTTTCTTAGCCAGAACTCAAGTACCAAAGCTGCTGAACCAAGGTCCCATCTGACTCTACTAGTCTAAAACCTGGTGCTCTTCTCCCCACCAAAAACTACACGCAAGAGTTTCTAATAGCCTTTCCTTTTATTTACGTTCATGTGGCTAGCTCCACCTACAAAAAGTTTCAGGTTGGAAGGTAGAGGGATGATTATACTCTATTAAATTGAATGCAATGATTTTAAGCCCTGGCCAGAAAATGTTTGACTGCCATTTCAACTCATGGAAATAGTTCCATAGATGTGTAAATGGCCATTTTCTACAAAAAGCTATGCAATTCTGGTGTCAAAGACTAGACAGTCACTATTCATAATGGCTGTTGCAATTCCATCCCTGCAGGGTTGTCATGTACTTGTGATGATGAGGCATAACGGCATCCCAAAAGTCTGGCTGCTTAACAGGAAGCACCAGAGGACGGTCAGGAGTAAAGCCGAAACTGACAGAGCTCTTCATGTCTGCTTTTTAAGCGTGTGACAGAGGTCTTCCACATCTCGAAACGGCATATTTACAAGGCAAATGTGCTGAACTGGCCACTTTTTCCACAGCCGTGTTGTGAACGGATCCCAAGGGGCCCCTGCAGGTTGGACGACATGTGAGAGCTTTGGGCGACAGTTGCTGTAGACAAGATGGCTGCTCTGACCCTGAAGAGTGAGTGGTAACACAGTCAAGGCAAACAGGACACTCAAAAAGACTGGCGAAGTCATTGTTGGACGCAGTGGTGGACATCAGGTGGACACCCTCAGGGACGGTGAGCACTTCGAGGTCCCAGTAGGTAACGCTGTCACTGTCTGGCGGCTCATTTAAACAGTGTGGCCCGGGTATTCCACATTCCCAAGTCGTAAGTCTGGGAGAGTTAACCTCCCCCGCATCCCCCAACATATGAAGCCTGGGTAAGCCAAAGCGGAGACAAGCTGGGGGCGCGACCACCTTCCCCAACCACTTAAACAAGGGAGGGGGCTGCATTCTTGCCAGTGCACAGTGAAGGCTTGCGCCTGGACTGCCATGGCCCTGTGTGCGAGGAGGGACCGCGGGGACCTGCCTTGCTCAGCTGCCCCTGCCATGTTGCTCACGTACCCGGACCCTTCCCAGCAAGGGCCAGCCCCGGGGCACCGCGAGGGCTGCGAGCGCAGGGCGTCTTCCCAGCCGACAGGCCTCTGGCAAGGACGACCTGGAGGCCAGGTGGCCCTTCCCTGCCGTTGCTCGGGTACTTTTTTTCTTAAGCCGAATAATAAAATTTTAATTGTAAGTTTATACCACACTTTCTTTATCCATTCATCAAGTAGAGTAGATGGACGCTTAGGTTGTTTCCACATCTTGGTTATTGTGAAAGGCACATTTAGGTTATTTCTACACCTTTGCCATTGTGAATGGTGCTGCCAATGTGATGGTGAGATTCTGATTTGAATTCTTATGGATAAATACCCAGAAGTAGGATTGCTGAATAGAAAGGATAGTTCTATTTATAATTTTTTGAGAAATCTTCGTATTTTTTTCCATAGTGTCCACACCATTTTACAATCACAGCAACGTGGATTGTACGGTTTTATATGTTAGAGGTACCAGCTTGTCACATTGGTTTCCTAATTTGATGTGCAGTTTTTATTTATAGCTAGTCAAATCTCATTCTTCTTGTATGTTTTTCTTTGGAACACTTGAGTATTGATATATAATTTAGTATATAGTATATGTCTTTATTTTTCTTTTTAACCAATGATGAGTTTGTGGTCTCAACTTCATTTATTGGATTATCCGTTATTCCTCATTACTATTGCCCCGCCCCCAAAATTTGAGCTATCACCTTTATTGTACATTAAAATTTTAATTTTAATTAAATAAGTCTATTCCTGGGTTTTATGGTCTTATTCCATGATCTCTCTATTCCACCACATTGTTTTCAACATAATGTTTGATATCCTTGTACTCTTGTAGCAATGTACGTACTTAGCTGTGAGCACTTTTAAGCTTCTGAGTAAGGACTGCCAGATTGCTCTCCAGAGTGATTCTAAGTCATGCCTTTTCCAGCAAGTTAATTGCTGTTTTCACCGTATCCACAGCAATATGGAGTTTTGAACTTTTGATTTATTTATGTGTACAGCATTTAAATGTTTTCCTTTACCTTTAAACAACCCATATGAAAGAGCCCAGTCAAAACAAGGCTCTGATCCTGTGTTGCTTACATGCCAGTTTTGTGACATTTGACATATTACCTAACTCCTCTTAGTTTATGAATTAACTGTAAAGGAAGGCACTACATATCCCTTAACATTTATAGTCAAGCCTGTTATTATTTTCTTACATTTTATTTTATTTTTTTAACCTCACTGGGGGATATGTTTATTGATTTTAGAGACAGGAAGGGAGGGAGGGAGGGAGAGAAAGAAGCATGGATGTCAGAAACATTGATTGGTTGCCTCTTATAGGCACCTGACTAGGGGTCAAACCCGCAACCCACAGCCTTTTGGTGTACGAGATGACACTCTAACCAATTGAACCACGAGGCCAGGGCTTAAATTTTATTTTTAGAATTTAAAAATAGATAATATGTTCATGTCATTAAAAATTCCAAAGGATGTACACTGAAAAGATTAAAAAAAGATAAACACTGAAATGAGAGTCCTTCCCATACCTGTCCTCTGGTCACATAGTTCCATCCTTGGAGACATTAAGTATCAGTTTATATTTTTCCTTTTACGGGTGCTTTATGTATACATATGCATATATACATATGTGTGCGCTTTTGTGTGTTTGTATATGTGCATATATACATAAGTATCTAATGTATATAAAGCATATATTCATTTTTCCTTTTTAAAAAAACAAAATAGCATTTCATACATGCCATTTGGCACTTTTTTTGTATTAACAATTTGTCTAGAATTAATCTATAAAGGATATAGAGCTTTTTCATTCTCATTATAACTGTATAATATTCCATTGTATGGATGAAATATAATCTATGCTTTTCCCATTGATGAATATTTAAGTTCTAATCTTATGCTATCAGAAACATTTCTGTAATGAATAAAATTTTGCATAAATTATTTTGCACATGTGAACAAGTACATCTGTAAGATAAATTCCTAAACATGAATTACTATGCCAAAGGGTATATGAATTTTAATCATATATGTACACACATATATGCATACATATTTATATATTCCATGTTGCCTGCCATAGTTCTATCAATTAACAGTCCTACCAGCAATGTATGAGGCTGCTTATTTACTCCCACCCTTTATAGGAAGTAAAAAAGTTTTTAAAACATTGATCAGCTGCCTCCTGCATGTCCCCAACTGGGGACCTGGCCCACAACCCAGGCATGTGCCAAAACTGAGAATCAAGCGACCTTTCTATTTGCGGGAGGACGCCCAACCCACTGAGCCACACCAGTCAAGGAAGATTTTACTTCTGATCTATCATTATGAATGAAGGTGAGCATCTCATGTGATTAAGAGATGTCTCTGTTTCCTTTACTAATAACTGTTCCTATTGACTCTTAATATCTTCCGCTCATTTTTCTGCTGGGTGATTGGCCTTTTATGATTTGTGTCATATCTTTATTTATTAGGGAAATTGGTTCTTTGTGATAAGTTTTTCCCTTCAGTTTGTCATTTTGACTTGGGTTTCATTTATGCTTTGAACTTAATGGAAGTCATTTTGGTGTAGTTGAATTCATAAATGTTTCCCTTTATGTCTTCAGGGTAACATGTTAAACTCTGAAAAGTCTTCTCTAGTATAGCCAATTCTCAGAAAAATGAGGTTTTGGTTCCAGACCACCACAATAAAGTATTATAATAAAGCTAGTTGCAATCTTTCTGCTGGTAGAGGGTTTTTCATTCAATTTATAGAAAAATGCAACATCTGTGAAGCACAATAAAGCAAAGCACAATAAAATAAGGTATGCCTGTACTTAAAGTTTCTTCAGGTGTTTTCACAAAAAGAAAAAACAAAAACAAAAAACAAAACTTTAGCTCTGGCCAGGTACTCAGTTGGCTAGAGTGTCATCCCAATACACCAAGAATGCAGGTTCAATCCCCAGTCAGGGTACATACAAGAAACCAGTGAATGCATAAATAAGTCGAAAACAAGTAGATGTTTGTGTCTCCCTCTCTCTAAAACCAGTCAAAAAAAAAATTTCAACCTTGGCTTTAACTGGAGATTTTCCTTTTGTGAGAGATAAGGAGCCCTAGCCAGTGTGGCTCAGTTGGTTGGGTGTTGTCCCATGAAACAAAGGGTCTTTCAATTCCTGGTCAGGGCACATGTCTGGGTTGTGGGACACGTCCCGGGTTGGGGTGTGTGTAAGAAGCAAATGATTGGTGTTTCTTTCCCTCCCTCCCCTTCCCTCTAAATAAATTAATAAATTAAAAAGAGAAAAAGAAGGAATGGATCTAACCTTCCCCCTTCCACTCCCTTCTTAGAGATTAAGCCTAGTTCTTTAGCCCAACTTTTGCAAAATGCTCTTGCAGTCTCATTTAGGTTGGAGACTTGGAAAAATTATCAGTGGGTACTTACCAGTCCTGAGTATCAGTTCAAAAAGGACAGTTTGTTATAGTACTTTTAAGTCAGTCATTTTTTTGAACATGTGCCAGGCATTCTTCTAGGTATTGGAGATACAGGGATGAATAAAATGGGAGGAGACAGACATAAACAACTAAATTAATGTTATTATTTTAGTAAACATTGGTGTCTAGAACATAAAGATAAAAAAATGTTGCTAACTTTATGAGAGACATTAGGTGCCCTATTGAAAAGAGAAAATGATAATAGTCTATTATGAGTTCTCTTCTGATCACATCTTCCCTTCCTGAAAGTTCAAGAATACTGTATTAGTTATCTATCAGTGCATAACAAATCCCCCCAAACTTAGTGGCTTAACACAACAATAAACATCTCACAGTATCTGTAGTTTCAAAATTTGGGAGCAGCTTATTTGGGTGGGCCTAGTTTGGGGGTCTCTTAGGAGGGTGCCATCATCTGAAGGCTTGGCTGCAATCAGAGGTTTACTTCCAAGACAGTTCACTAATATGCTGGTAAGTTGATGCTTGCTTTTGGTGGGAGCCTTCACTCTTCTACACGTGTAGCCCTTATAACACGTGCTCTCACACATGGCACCTTTCTTACCCAGGGCAGGTGAGGTAAGGGAGCAAGGCAGAAGCCACAATGTCTTTTGTGACCTAACATCAGAAATCACACATCATTTTCACAGTATCATATTGGTGAGACAGGTCAGCCTTATTCAGTGTGAGAGAGAGCCACGCAAAGGTGAAAATACCAGAAAGTAATAATCATTGAGGGCCATCCTGGTGGCTGGTTACCATAATCACCGATTTGGTCAAATATTCTAGAATTCTAGAGAAAAAAAAAAGAAGTGTCATGGGAGTTTAATATCTCAGTCATCTGTAGTCAAAGTTGTCTAAGTTTCAACTCTTTATAAATCCAAATAATTTTGTCTATAATGACTTTCATAAAGAGAAAGTAATTTTCAACTATGTTGACTATGTATAAAACCATATATAGGCACTAATTTTTTTTCAACTAACAATCTCCATGCTTCCCTGATGCTTCAACTTTGCTTGGCCTGTAATGAAATGTCCAGTATCTCCTCATATAAATGCTTTAAGGCACATTTCAACTCCTTCATACATCACTCACAGTGTGTTGCTTTTCTCTTATGCTGGCTTCCTCCAAGCCAAGATGGTTGATGGAGCTCTAGACTTGGCAGTGTTCAGTGGCAGAAAAAAAGGACCACCTCTTTTGATATTTCCTCAAGAGAAAGAAAACCTTTCCTCAAAGTGCTCCATCAGATATCCTTTCATATCTCTTTAGGCTAAATTGGAGTCACATGTTTAATCTTTTTAAAAAAAATTTGATTTTAGAGAGGGGGAGAGAGAGAAAGAGAAACTTCAATTTGTTGTTCCATTTATTTATGCATTCATTGGTTGTTTCTTGTATGTGCCTTGACTAGGGATCAAACCTGCAGCCTTAGTGTATCAGGACAATGCTCTAACCAACTGAGCTACCCAGCCAGGAACATGTTCATCCTTTAACTAAATATTGGCTTAGACCAGCAATTTTTCAACTGGTGTGCCTCAAGAGGCACACTGGAGGGTCATCCTCTACACTAAATGTTGAGGGTTTGATTTTCGGTTAGGCACATACCTATGTTACGGTTTGACCCACTAGTTGGGGTGTATACAGGAGGCAACTGGATGTTTCCCTCCCTCTCTCTCTCTCTCTCCCCCTGCCCCCCTTCCTTCTCTAAATCAATAAACATATCTGTGGTGAGGACTTAAAACAACAACAACAACAGCAGAAAAAAAAAAGCAACACCTGACTATTTAGTCAGAGGCACTGAACTCCTTTCCCCCAGGGGTGTCCAACCTTTTGGCATCTCTGGGCCACACTGGGAGAAAAAGAGTTGTCTTGGGCCACACATTAAATACACAAACACTAATGAAAACTGATGAGAAAAAGAAAAGGTTTTAAGTAAGTAAATTTACAATTTTGTGTTAGGCCACATTCATAGCCATCCTGGGATGCATGTGGACACCTTTGCTTAGACTGTCAAATAAAAAAATGACAACAGTCAACACAACAGCCATCCAGTGTTAATGAATCAAAATTATACCTATTTTTTGGTCAGACTGGCAAAAATATATTTTTTGGTGTGGTGCAGGATTTTAGTACTTAGTTATGTGTGCCATGAGACTAAAGAGGTTGAAAGTCACTGGCTTAAACCAATAGGGATTCATAGTTCAGCTAAAGATGGATTTACTAATCCCTGGCCATGTAGGAAAAGATGGATACTGAGCAACATCAAAGTCTATTTGTAAAGAACATGTGTAAAGGGAAGGATAACAAGCAGACAACCAACAGGGGCTGATTCAACACTTAAGACACTTTGCTTTGTGAACTACTGGTGTACATATCCCTTTTTCCCATTAATTTTTAAGCTCTTTGAGGAAAGGATCTTTACTTATTCATGTTTCTCATCACCTGCTCAGTGCCTTACTACACATAATGGGCATTCACTATTTCACTTGGATTTAAAAATTCCCCAAAGAGAATTTCACATTGGATAGATATTTTGAAATTACTTATGATACTTTCGATTTATAAAATATTTTCTCCTAAAAATTTAAGAGACTTCCAGGAATATTTACTTTAATATTTGCTTTCATACTCTATGAGGAAGAGAGAAAGAACTGCTGTGCACTATTTTCATTATAAATAAATAAACTTTTATTTAGTGGCTTGTTCAAAGGCTTACAGTCAACAAGCAAGAGAATCTAGATTTTCTGAATCCCAGCCCAGAGTTATTTCCATTTGTCTATATTACCTTTGAGAAGACTACTCCTTCTTTAACCAAAATATTCTAGTAACCTATTATTACATGTATCTGTTATTACTGATCATACTTTTTTTTCTTTTCTTCTCCCTCTTCCAAATTAACCTTGGTTATAAAATTATTTGTGTTTAAAGGTCATAATCTGCAGACTGACGGAGGAATTAAAATGTGAAGGTTATGAGCTAGAAACATTTCAACCCTCAAGAACAAGGTTATTCCTCTGAACAAGGCCAGAGTTGACACCACAATGCAACTTTTTAAAAAAACTAAATTTATTGGAGTGGCATTGGTTAAGAGTCATATAGGTTTCATGTGTACAATACTTGTGTATTGCATTGTGTACCCGCCACCCATAGTCAAATCATCTTCTGTCACCATATATTTGGACACAATGCAACTTTATTGGACTTTCAAAGAGATGACTGTGTACTTTGTTTCTGAATTTAAAACCTATTATTTCCTTTTTCTCTTGTTCTTTTCGGATGTGACTAAACAGTATAACAAATCTGGACTTCAGAAAATATTAAGGTGAGCCCCTTCACCTGTAGCTGATATTTACAGCTCAGGGGCACACACTACAGGAAATTTTAACTTAATCCTTGGAAGTGGGGTTGTTCGCAGACTGAGAGATCTATTTAGGACTCTGCTCTCCACACCCACCCCATGTCTCTCTCAGGGAGGTGATATTTGGGTGCTACTTGTCTTAGATTATCACTGTATTTAGTAAGATAATTGGTGGTTTGCATGTCTCCGTTGCTAGACATTAAGAAATTTATGGTTAAGGACTGTGCCTTTTTATTCTCCTTCTTCAGTGCTGAACACAAAGTGGGGTTTAATAAGTATTTGTTACGTGAATACACCATTTGTATCTAAAAGATTGTAATGAATAAAAAATTAAGTCTTTCCTCTTGAAAAGTTATCAGTCTATACATCTTCCAGAAAGAAGGAATCTTACTTCAGGTAAACCAACTTTCTATTGTTAAACCCCTTGAAGCAAAGTTCCAAGTATCTGACAATTATTCAATTTGCACCCACTAAATTTAACTAACCTCTCCTCCAGTCCTCACATGTTTGGGCGGTATGTGTGATACCGTTTTCTCAGCATTCTTAATACACCTTTAGGTGTATTTGATGGAATATGTGATGTTTTCTTTTCTTGGAAATCACCCTACTGTATATACTGTATATAGTGTATACCACCCTTTGAACTGTCTTCCCATCTGGTATCCTAAGTTCATCCCAGATCAAAGATTTACGGTTTCTAAGCAGGAAACAAACAAACAAACACATTTGCCACAACTGCCATGATTTCATGACTAAAGAGGACACTTAAAAGTTGCAACAAAAGAAATTTGAAAAATCCCGTAAGATGTACAACTCCCACCACCAATCAAGGGTCATTCATTTTCTCCTCCTGTCTTCTGACTTGCAAAATATACGAGCTAATTTTTGTCTAACGCACAATACCAGATGTCCGCTCTATTTCGGATAATTGACGTCTTGGTCTTTTATCTACTTAAACTTGCCATTGAAAAAGTCCTTGGCTTTGAAGTCAGCGGATGGTGGAAACATATCATTTGACACTCTAAGTCTGTCTGATTTGAGATCGGGTCGATTTCATGCAGGGCCCTTGGAATTTTCCCAGACTGTTTTTCACTTTGCTTCCTAGGTATGTATTTGCGCCAGAGTTTACTGAGGCAGTCACCGTTGGGCAAGCTCGGTCCTCCTAACGTAACAAAAGTAAACCCTTTAGTTACATTACAAAGAGATACACGCAGAGCCGGCACGCTCCCGCAAAGGCCCGCTGCGCCCGGCTGCGAAATCTCCCGAAGCCCCTACAGGTCCCCACAGTCTGGTCTCTTCCTTCCCTCCAAAGCGTCGCCCGTTAGTCGTCGGCTGTTCTTTTTCTTAACCCCCTTCCTCCGCCAATTGGCTCTTTCCGGAACTTCTCCTCGGCCTCCCGCCCTGCCCCGCGCGGTTGCGGCTGTTCTGTTAGATGCGGCTCCTCCCCAGCGCCCAGACTGGGGGCGCCGCTCCGCCCCGCCTCCCGCGTAGGCAGCCGTCCCTTACATCCGGGTACTGACTCCAGCCGCGCAGACGCTGGCACTATGGTCATGGCGGAGGGGACGGCTGTGCTGAGGCGAAACAGGCCGGGCACCAAGGCACAGGTACCGTCTTTGCACCTTTTCTGCAAGGGTACTCTTGGTGCCGAGCCGCGCCGACCCTGGAAGTTGGCCGCCGCTGAGAGGAGGTTGGGCCGGGCCGGGCGGGGGCACTGGTGACCGGCCTGCTCTTCCGGAGAGCCGCAGCCCCTCAGTCTGCCTGAGGCGGCGGCCGCGGCGGCGGCGGCCAGTGAGGCCTCAGATCCCCGACGTGAGGGTGGGCGTGAGCGGCGGGTGGGGGGCTGCGGGCGGTGGTCGCCGAGGCCGGGGCCCGGGAACCTGTCAGCAGGTTCCGCCTGTTCTCGTCTCTCTCCTGAACCCCGGTTGACCTGCGTCGGAGGGGTGCAGCCCCGGGGTTTCGTGAGGGTCTGAGCTGCCCGGGTGGGAGGGCGTGGGCAGCCAGCTTACCGTGTCCTGGCTTCCAGTCCCTGCCTCCTGGCCGGCGACGTGCCCGCCCGGCTTCTCCCGTGCAGCTAGCCTAGCCGGATCCGGGTGGCGATAACTTACTCCACGCTCTTCCTCTTGCTGTTTGCCCTTGGCCGCTTCTCGCTGCAGCTGTTCCGCTGGTCCGGCCAGTTTTCATCCGCAGGTTGCGGCTTGTTAGCGATCATTCCTTGTGAATGTCCTTGTTGTTACGTGTGAAGCACAGCTCGGGAGTGAACTGATTAGAGTTTTATTAGCCTTCAGTAGGGCAATATTTGAGTGAATACAAGCCAACTGGTGCTTGTTCGGGTATTGGTTTTGGGGCTTTACAAAAAAGGGATGCCTCACCTTCTTTAAAAAATTAGATAGGCGTTTAGACTTGACCTCATTAATCTGTCAGCTGAAATGGCTTGCTCTTGAGTAGATGCTCCATTAGGGGTGTCCAACCGATGGCCCAACACAAAATCGTAAATTTACTTAAAAAAAAAAAATTTTTTTTTTTTTTTGCTCATCAGTTTTTGTTAGTGTTTGTGTATTTCATGTGTGACCCAAGACAACTTTTCTTCTTCCACTGTGGCCCAGAGAGGCCAAAAGGTTGGACACCCCTGCGAGTCTGAAATGTGTTAGAATGTCATTTTAAAGGAAAAGTGATGTAAGTGGAAAAAACAGAAACCAACTACGGAGCTATGACTGTACCCCAGAGAACAGCTTTTTATAACTTGCACAGAACTTTGGAATGGGGGTCCTTTCAAAGGGATTTTTTTAGAACCAGACGCCTTCCCTCATCCTTGTTACAGATAAGAAAACCGTATCCTAGAGAATCAACTGCATTTGCTCAAGGTTACGTAGCTTTGCATTCTTAGTTCACTGGTGACTTTGTCTCTTTAACAAGTTGCTTCTAGTACTGAATTTTAGAGAATTTAGTTTGAAAGTCCTTATTAGAGTCACATGAAACTGCCCGTTGCTCTGGCAGTTGCTCTGGCAGTTTCATGGTCATACTGCTGGGAATTTCTTATTTAGGTTTCCATTTCATCGTTTCCGAACTTTCTTTACAGGGTGGGGCAAAGGTAGGCTTACAGTTGTCAGTATGGAAAATAATATAGTAATAAATAATAATACAAGAATAAACTTGTTTTGCATGCTCACAATTATAAATCTCCTTTTGCACCACCCTGTGTAAATGCTTTGATACCTTTACTTCTTATGCTGTGAAAACATTGTTTCTTCTTCTTTTATTAAGTGATCAACTTTTATATTTTTATATTCAGAAGTGGACTTTTGTACTCACATTCTGAGAATTATCATCCATTTTTATTTACTCAAAAGTTCTGAAGTTTGAAAGGAAAGAAAATAATATATTTTAAATATTGTAACAGATCTGCTATGTTGTTATGAGTAAGTGACATATAAGAAAGCTCCTTTGTTTTTTCCACATTGTCATAGATCAAGGTTGTTAAATAAAATGTGACAGAAAAGATTAGTGTTAAAAAAAAGACTGCTTATGTAGCATTCTGTCCTATCCCTTGTCTGTCACACTAATTTTCTTCAGTGAAATGGGTCTATTCTGAGATGGCTTATTTAGAACTATAAGAGAGTAGGTAGAGTGTCTTCCTATTTTTAAAAAAATTGGTTAGATTGGGATATTGGCACATAGTTGATTTTCAATAAATGTTTACTGACTGAATTAGACGAGAACATTCATTAAGCTGGATTTTTAAGAAAGACTTTCTTTCTTTCTTTCTTTCTTTCTTTCTTTCTTTCTTTCTTTCTTTCTTTCTTTCTTTCTTTCTTTATTTATTTATTTTTAGAGAGTGGGGAAGGGAGGGAGAAAGAGAGGGAGAGAAACATCAGTGTGTGAGAGAAACATTGATTAATTACCTCTGAAACACCCGCCGGGGACCTGCCGAAACCCAGGCACGTGCCCTGACCAGGAATTGATCTGGTGATTTTTCACATTGTGGTATACCACACAACCCACTGAGCCACACCAGTCAGGGCTAAGCTGCATTCTTGGTTCCTCCTTTAAGTGTTTAAAGTATGTCGCAGTTATCATGAGACAGAACTTTTAATTCCCGCTTAACTTTTTTATATCTTTTCTGTGTATTACTATATGTGTTTTCTAATATTTTAATAGTCTACAAACTAAAATTTTATTTTATTTTTTTTAAAGATTTTATTTATTTACTCCTAGAGAGAGAAGGGAGGAAGAAAGAGAGGGAGAAAAACATCAATATGTGAGAGATACATCTATGGATTGCCTCTCACATGCCCCCAAGAGGGGAGTTGGTCTGCAACCCAGGCATGTGCCCTGACTTGGGAGTTGAACCTGCAACCTTTAGGTTTACAGACTGTCACTCAGTCCACTGAGCCACAACAGCCAGGGCTACAAACAAAAATTTTAAAAGCAAGCATATGCAAAGTGTATTAATTAGAAACATTTTTTAACTATAAATCGTATGAAGAATTTAAAAATTACTCTTTAGTAATATTTAGATCATGTCTAAGAAAAAGACATCCTGGAATAATTTTCAGTAAGTTTTTGAAAATTTCTTGACATTTAAAAATAAAGTTCATTTTCATTCCTATAGGGACAGTTTCAGGCACTTAAAAAGGTATACCCGTCACCTACCCTCAGAACTAAAACATTACTAATATAGTTGAATCCCTTTGTATTACATTCTTCTGTCTTCTACCCACTCCTCCCAACCAAAAGTGGTGATTATCATTCCTTTA
This sequence comes from Mormoops blainvillei, assembly GCA_004026545.1. NCBI lineage: Eukaryota > Metazoa > Chordata > Mammalia > Chiroptera > Mormoopidae > Mormoops > Mormoops blainvillei. The sequence continues at coordinate 504,479 of PVJD01000197.1, read as the reverse complement.
TATTCTTTAATTTTTGCTATATATGCATTATATCCATAAGCATGCTTTGGACTTTCTTAAACTTTTATTCATGTGGTATCGTACACTGTATTCTTCAGTTTACTCCAGTTTTTTCCTCAAGGTGTTTGGAGGCTTATCCATGTTGATTGATAACAGCGTTATAGATCATTAGTTTACAACTACTTTAACCCCATTTTTACCTCAGAGACATTTATTGAGCACCTGCTATGTGTCAGGAATTGTGGTACCTACAAAGGATACATAAGTAAACTTTGCTGAAAAATCAGTCAAATGGAAAGGTTCATAAGCACTTAGAGGAATGTCTATGAACTGGATTGTCTGTAGAGGAATTCAGAACCAATGTAAGGAAATCCACAAAAATATCCCCCTTACAAGAAGGCTGCTATATTTGGTGGCTATTCTATTTTTGATGGAACTCATATTTTAATAAAATTTAAAAAATTATTTGTTGATTTTGGAGAGAGAGAAACATTGATTTTGTTGTTCTACTTTAGAAATTTAAATTGCTGTTCGGAATTAGAATAATAATTTATAAAGCCTGTTTAAAATAACACTTATGGAGCAGTAACTACTGCTACATGTACTGTTACTAACACTAGCTATTCTCTAGGTAAAAACTGATTCAGTTTTATGGCACCTGGAGATTAAGTGTAACCTTTGGAGAAGATATTTAACCGCCATAAACATAAAAGTGATAGACTTATCTCCTCAAGTGATACATGAAAAGTTTATGGGAGCCATATTGAAGGATTTGTGGTTGAAAATAATATAACTTGTAGTTAAATTAAATAAAATCTTGGCGTTTATTTAAAAACATTGAATAAAATTCCTTTAACTTATTTATTGATATCAACATTGTTTACAGTATGAGGTCTTTTCTTCTCTAGTGTAACTTCGGATTTTTATTAAGAATTAAAGTTAATCATACTGGTATTGCATCTTGTGCTTTAACCATGAATTTTTTTTATAGGATTTCTATAATTGGCCTGATGAATCCTTTGATGAAATGGACAGTACACTAGCTGTTCAGCAGGTAATAATAATAGTTTCTTTTGCAATTCCAATAAACTAAACATTTGACCTCCCTTAACATAGTTAAGTGTTTCTGTATCTTTTAGCATAAACCAGAATCCATGGATTTAATGGAATGCCTATTTAAAACTTTTATCAACCTTCTTTTTATTTTAAGATGGCATATTAAACTATAACCAGACTTAAGTATATTTTAATATAAAATGTTAATCTGTATCTCATCTGTGTACCAAATTTGATTTTGCAGTGAATTTTAATTCAAAATTAATTGAATACTAAATTAGAATAACACAAGTAGAAATAGCATACTCATTTGGTGACAGAACACTTGAAAACATGTACCTAAGCTTTACATTTTAATTTTAGGTCCCATCAGTTCTTTACTTTTGTCCCCCTTCAATACATTTGAGGGCTAAGATGCCCCCCCCTTTAGGCTGTTGCCACTATCAAGTAGCTCACCAAGACAATGATTATCAAGAAGGTGGGCTTCTGTAGCATGTTTGCTTTGAAAAGCCCCAAAGGATATTCTTAAATATTCCTATTGAGAATCACGCTGTGTGCTATGTTGGGTTAAAAAAAAAAAAAAAGGAAGGGGGTCATTCTTCCAAAATGAATAAAATCTGGAATCTGGGGGGAAAATAGTTTCCAAAGCTAATTATTAAAAATTGCATTTAGGGGTTAATAAAAGGATGCCTGAAATTAGGTGTACTAGTATATTGGACTAGACCTTGATTAACTAACATTTTTAAAGAGAAAATGTGAAACAATGATAGACTGGCTTCGTCTTAAAGCCAGATAATAACAGTAGGTAACTATTTGGATTTATTGTTATTAGAAGATCTTAGGAAATAAATACAAAGAAATACAGCTGAATTCTTTGGGCATAAAAATAATTCATAATCATTAAACAAAACCCTTTAAAATGGATTTAGTGTATTAGATACTTAGCATAGGAAATGAAGAGTATTCATGAATTAATGGTTTTGTGTATTGACTTTTAAAAATGTACTGTTCCGTCAGCAAATATTTATTGGGTTAACTGTAAGCCTGTGGAGGATACTGAACTATAAACCTAGAGCTCTATGCCTGGAAATCAGCAAAAATTAAGAGGAGAAATGTGCAGATATTTTTCATTTGAAAAGTAGAGTCTGTGTCCTGCTACTTTGTTGAATTCATTTATTATAACAATGCTTTTGTGGAATGTTTAGGGTTTTCCACATGTGAGATCATACCATCTGCAAACAGATAATTTTATTTCTTCCTTTTCAGTCTGGATGCCTTTTACTTCTTTTTCTTGCCTAATTCCTCTCTTTGGAACTTCCAATGCTACTTTGAATGGTAGTGGCAAAAACAGGCATCCTTATCTTGTTCTTGATTATAGAGGAGAGCTTTTAGTCTTTTTCATTGAGTATGATATTCACTGTGGGTTTTTCACATATGACCTTTATTATGTTGAGGTAGTTTCCATCTATTTCTGATTTGTTGAGTGTTTTTTGATAAAAAGGCATTGAATTATGTCTGATGCTTTTTCTACGCCAATTGAGACAACCATATGTTGTTTTTTAAAGATTTTATTTATTGACTTTTTAGAGGGGACGGGAGGGAGAAAGAAAGGGAGAAAAACATCAACGTGTAAGAGATACATCGATTGACTGCCTCTTGCACGTGCCCAACTGGGAAATCTGGGCACAACCCAGGAATCGAACTGGCGACCTTTCGGTTTGCAGACTGGCACTCAATCCACTGAGTCACACCAACCAGGGCAACCATGTGTTTTTCCCCCCATCCTGTTAATATGGTATATTGTAATGATCAGTTTTTAAAAATGTTGAACCATCCTTGCATTCTAGGAATAAATTCCACTTGATCATAGTATATAATCCCTTTAATATGCTGCAGAATTTGGTTTGCTAGGATTTTTGCATCAATGTTCAAAAAAGATAATTGGTTGCTAGTTTTCTTAGAATGCCTATGACTGACTTTAGTATCAGGTAATGCTTATGTCATAGAATGGGTTAGGAAGGATGCATGCCTCCTCTTCAATTTTTGGGAAGACTTTGGTAAAGATTGGTGGTGGTCTTTAAATGTTTGGTAAAATTCATCAGTGAAGCCATCAGGCCTAGGGCTTTTCTTTGGTTGCACAACATTGTGAATGTAATTAATGCCACTGAAATGTACACTTAAAAATGGTTGAAGTGACTATTCTTTCCTCTTTGAATGGTCTTGGCATTCCTGTTAAAATCAATTGACTGTGTATGTGAGGGTTTATTTCTAGGAGCTCTATTCAGTTCCATTGGTTTACATGTCTGTCCTTTTTGCCAGTACTATACTGTTTTATTACTATAGCTTTGTAGTAAGTTTTAAAATTGGGAAGTATGGGTCCTTCAACTTTGTGTTTTCTTTTCAAGATTATGATGGCTATATTGTGCCTCTTGCAATTTCATACAGATTTGAGAATCAGCTTTTCCATTTGTATAAAAAAGACTTGGAATTTTGGTGGAGATTGCATAGAATCTGTGTATTGCTTTGAGTGGTATTAAGTCTTCCTACCTATGAACAAGATGAACGAGATGTCTTTCAATTTATATGTGTAGGTGTTCTTTACTTGCAGCAATATTTTATAGTTTTCAGTCTACAAGTATTTAAGCTCCTTATTTAAATTTATTCCTGGATATAGTTGATTCTTGACAATGTGTGGATTAGGGGCACTGACTGATCCTCTGCACAGTTGAAAATTCACTTGTAATTTTTGACTCCCTCAAAACTTAACTCCTAGTAGCCAGTTGTTGACTGGAAGCCTTACTGATAACATAAACAGTTGGTTAGCACATATTTTGTGTTAAACGTATTATATACTGTGTTTTTACAATAAAGTAAACTAGAGAAAAGAAAATGTTATTAAGAAAAATCATAAAGACAATGAATATATTTACAGTATTTATTGAAAACCTGCATATAACAGTTCAAATTGTGTTGTTCAAGGGTCAGCTGTATTTTATTATTTTGAATACTATTGTAGATGGATTTGCTTTCTTAATTTCTTTTTTTGGACTGTTTATTGAAGGTGTATAGAAACATAACTGATTATTATAAATTGGTCTTGTATCCTGCTCCTTTGCTGATTGATTCATTAGCTTTATTAGCTTTGCTGTGGATTTTTGGGATTTCTATAAGGATCATGTTATCTCGGAATAAAGATAACCTGTCGTTTAAGTGTTTTCTCATCTGATTATTCTGGCTAGAACTTCAGTACAGTGTTGAAGGGCAGTGGTGAAAGTAGGCATAGTCGTCTCATTTCTAATTTTAGAGGGAAACCTTTCATTCTTTTACCATTCAGTATGATGTTACCTGTGGCTTTTTTATAAATGTCTTCCATTATATTGAGGAAGGTCTCTTTTATACCTGGTTTTTGGAGTGTTTTTGTCATGAAAAGTGTTTTGAAATGAAAATATGTCATGACAATATTGGATATTGTCAAATATCTTTTCTGCATTAATTAAGATGATTGTGTGTTTTTTCCCTTTGTATTTTATGTCATGTATTAATATATTAATTAATACACTGAAATGGTATACACTGATTTTTTTTAATGTTGAACTACCCTTTATTTCTTTCAGCTTTCTTTTGATTTATGTTTGTATGGTATATCTTTTTCCATTCTTTTACTTTTAACCTACCTGCATCATAGTTGGGTCATAATTCTTTCTGATAATCTTTGACTTTTAACTAGTATATTTAGGTCATTTAATATTAATGTAGTTATTGATAGCTATGTTTAAGATTTAGGTCTACTGTTTTATTACTTGTTTTCAGTTTGTTTCCTGTGTTTTTTGTTCCTCTGTTTCTGCTTTGCTGCCTTTTTATAGATTGTTTGAACATTTTAGCATTCTATTTTAATTTATTCTAATTTTGACTATATCTCTGTATATAATTTTTTGATGATTGCTCTAGACAGTACTAAATACATACTTACCTTTTTAAAATAAAATCCTCACTTGAGGATATGTTTTCATTGATTTTTTTTAGAGAGAGAGAGGAAGGGAGAGGGAGACAGACAGACATCGATGTGAGAGAGAAGCATTGATTGGTTGCCTCCTGTACTCACACCAACTTGAGGTTGAACTCGCAACCAAGGTGTGTGCCCTGACCGGGAATTAAACCCCTGCAGTCTTTTGGTGTATGGGATGATGCTCCAAACAAGTCATCCCTCCAGGGCCATACTTAACTTTTTACAGTCTGCTTAGAATCAGTATTTTACCACTTTGACTGAAATGTAGAAGCTACCATTATATAAATCCCTTCACCCTCCCTTTTTGCTATATTTGTCTATATTACACCTGTGTTCTTGGACACCCTGTCAGTGTTATATTTTTTGCTTTTAGTTGCCAAACATATTTAAAGAACTCAGGAGAATGGTTATTATATTTATACCCAAACATTAATACTTTCTGTTGTTCCTGATATTCTTAGTTTCCTTCTGGTATTGTTTTTACCTTCTGTCTGAAGAGCTTCTTTTAGCGATTTTTTTGAGCAGTCTGCTGGCTAGAATTCTCCTTAGTTTTCTTTCATTTGAAATGTTGACAGTTCTTTTTTTTTTTTTTTTTCGGTTCTTTAAAAATGTGCCATTCCCTCCTGTCTCCTATGGGTTCTCATGAGAAAGCTGCAGTCATTTGAATCCTTATTCTGTAGGTCATGTGTTCTTTTTCTTTCTGACTTCTTTTTTTTTTAAAATAATTTAATGTATTTTAATAGGAAACTTACAACAACAGCAGAGAAGACAGATAACCTTAAAAACATGTACTTGCATGTAGGACAATTCAGTTAGAAAATATTATGAATGGATGGAATCTACTGTATGATAAAAATGCTACAAATACCAGTTAGTTGCCATCTGTAAGAAATGTACTTATTTAAAAAATTCAAACGCTGTCATCGTCCAGAAAAATTTAACAGGTTTATTTATATTGTTATAAAGTTGAACTGCTAAAACTTGTTCACTAAAACATTTTGACTTGCATTAATGCTTTATGTCCCCACATTTATATTTAAAAAGTTCACACACAAATGAAAATGGAAAAACTGCCAATACCTGATTTCTGTCCCCCATTTTCCACTTGCAGTAATATACTTAGGTACCTTTTGATGTTCAGAACTACCAATAACAGATAGAAGAGAACTTTTTTAAATTATGAAATGTTTCCCATCATAGTGGATTCTTAACTACGCTTTCCACATATGTGGCATGCTAGCTGGATGTCTTTTGGCATAGATAGCGCACAGGTTGGTGTCTTCAAAAAGACCAACCGTATAGGTCTCACTTTGCCTCCTGCAAAGCGCCAGTAGCTGCACCCTGGAAGTGCAGATCTGTTTTGAAGTCCTGAGCAATTTCTTGCACCAGATGCTGGAAGGGAAGTTGACGAATCAGAAGTTCAGTTGACTTCTGATAATATCTAATATCGCAAAGTGCCACAGTACCAGGCTTGTTACATGTGGTTTCTTCACCCCTCCAGTAGATGGTGCTCTCTTGCGAGCAGCTTTGGTAGCAGTTTGCTTCCTTGGTGGTTTACCACCGGTTGATTTGCTGGCAACCTGCTTCTTGCCATGATATGGAGACCTCTTTGCTTACTCCCCTTCTCCTGTGGCTGGAGCTCGGAGAGCTAGAGGAGGCGCTGGCATTAAAGAGCAATGACAGCGGCTGCAAACACCTTTTCTCTGACTTCTTTTTCTTTGGTTTCTGACAGTTTATGTGTCTGGGTTGGATTTCTTTGGGTTTTCCTGTCTGGTGTTAACTCTGTTTTTCTCAATTGTGATTTTATGTGTGTGTGTGTGTGTGTGTGTGTGTGTGTGTATAAATCTATATATATATTCGTGTGTGTGTGTATACATCTAGATATCCACAGTCTGGCACAAATAATACCCTTTTTTCGTTACGAAATCTTTTACTACAAAATCATAAGCTTGTAATTCTGTAATATAACAATATCACACTCAAGCACACCATATAACATTTTAGGTGAAAATTTCAAATTGCTCTCCATCTTGTGTGAGACATTCATGTAGCCTACCAACCACACTCAAGCAGGTGTTACTTTTGCTGGACCCTGTATATATAAAATTTACCACTTTTGCCATTTAAGTATACAGTTTTGTGGCATTAAGTACGTGCACAGTCTTGCAGCCATTACCACCTCGATCTGTCTCAAGAACTTTTCATCTTCCCCAACAGAAACTCTGTATTCAGTAAATAATAATAATAATAACTCCCATTAGTCCATTCACCTTCTTGAATTTGTAGGTTTACATCTTTTCATAACTTGGAAACTTTTTAGCCCTTACTTCTTCAGATATTTTTTTTAGCACCATATTTTTTCCTTCTTTTTGTGGGACTCTGGTGACATGACTTTTGTTTTGTTTTATTTTTTTATATTCTCACCTGAGGAAATGCTTATTGATTTTAGAGAGAAGGGAAGGAAGGGGGAGAGAGAGAGAGAGAGAAAGAGAGAGAGAGAGAAAGAAAGAGAGAAAGAGAGAAGGAAAGAGAGAAAGAGAGAAAGAGAGAAAGAAAGAAAGAGAGAGAGAAAGAGAGAAAGAAACATACATCAATCAGTTGCCTTTCCTGTGTGCTCCCGCTGGGACCAAACCTGCAACCTAGGCATGTGCCTTGACTGGGAATCAAACCCACAACCCTTTGGTTTACAGTATGATGCTCCAACCAACTGAGCCACACTGGCCAGGGCTGGTGACATGACTTCTAAGTCTTTTTTTTTTTGGTAAAATATATTTTATTGATTATGCTATTACAGTTGTCCCATTTTTTTCTCCCTTTTAGTCCCCTCTGCCCTACACCACCTGCACTTAGTTCATGTCCATGGGTCGTACATATAAGTTCTTTGGCTTCTCCCTTTCCTATACTATTCTTAACCTCCCACATCTATTTCGTACCTACCAGTTATGCTTCTTATTCCCTGTACCTTTTCCTCCATTCTCCACCCTCCCCCTCCCTGCTGATAACCCTCCATGTGACCTCCATTTCTGTGATTCTGTTCCTGTTCTAGTTGTTTGCTTAGTTTTAGTTTTTATTTTTTTAGGTTCACTTGTTGATGGTTGTGAGTTTGTTGTCATTTTACTGTTAATAGTTTTGATAGTCTTCTTTTTCTTAGATAATTCCCTTTAACATTTCCTGTAATAAGGGCTTGGCAATGATGAACTCTAACTTGACTTTATCTGGGAAGTATTTTATCTGCCTTTCCATTCTAAATGATAGCTTTGCCTGATAGAGAAATCTTGGATGTAGGTCTTTGGGTTTCATGACTTTGAATACTTCTTTCTAGCCCCTTCTTGCCTGTAAGGTTTCTTTTGAGAAATCAGCTGATAGTCTTATGGGAACTCCTTTGTAGGTAATTGTCTCCTTTTCTCTTGCTGCTTTTAAGATTCTCTCTTTATCTTTAATCTTGGGTAATGTAATGATGATGTGCCTTGGTGTGTGCTTCCTTGGGCCCACATTCTTTGGGTCCAACTTCTTTGGGACTCTCTGGGCTTCCTGGACTTCCTGGAAGTCTATTTCCTTTGCCAGATTGGGGAAGTTCTTCTTCATTATTTTTTCAAATAAGGTTTCAATGTCTTGCCCCTCTTCATCTCCTTCTGGTACCCCTATGATTTGGATGTTGGAACGTTTAAAGTTGTTCCAGAGGTTCCTAAGCCTCTCCTTGTTTTTTTGAATTCTTGTTTCTTCATTCTGTGTGGCTTAATGTTTGTTTCTTCTTTCTGCTCCAAATCATTGATTTGAGTCCTGGTTTCCTTCCCCTCACTTTTGGTTCCCTGTTTATTTTCCTTTATTTCACTTTGCATAGCCTTCACTTTTTCTTCCATTTTGCAACCATACTCCACCAATTCTGTGAGTATCCAGATTACCAGTGTTTTGAACTCTGCATCTGTTTGGTTGGCTGTCTCTTCATTGCTTAGTTCTATTTTTGGAGCTTTGATCTGTTCTTTCTTTTGGGCCATATTTTTTATTTTTGTCCCCGTGCACTTATTATGTTGTGAGAGGCGGAGCCTTAGGTATTCGCTAGGGCGGGGCAACCATGTCACTGCCTTATGGCGCTGTATGTTGGGGAGGAGTGTGAGAGCGAACAATGCCACTTGCTTGGCCCTTGGCCAGCTTTCAGTCACTTTCCCTGCTACCCACAAGCAAATTGGGACCTTTAGGTGCTGATTCCTGGATGGGTGGGTTTGCATACATTCTAGGACCTTGTGGGTCTCTCAAGCGAACTCTCCTGTGAGACTGCCAGTTTGTCCTACTGCTGCAAGCCCCTTAGGATTTTACCGGTAGAGGTTTTGAAGCTTTCTTTTCCTGTGCCTGAACCCTGGGTCACGTGGTCTCTCTCACTCCCCAGTTGTTCCTCCTAGTTTATCCTCACACAACTGTGGGCCTACCCGGTCCGCCTACCAGTGCCTTGCCATGGGTCATCTCTGCCCTGGCTGCCTATCTCCACCCCTCCTAATGGTCTGAATGAATGTTTCTAGTTTAACTCCTTGGTTGTTGGACTTCCATACAGTTTGATTTTCTGGCAGTTCTGGTTATTTTTTGTTTTTAAAATTGTTGTCCTCCTTTTGTTTGTGCAAGGAGACAAAGTGTATCCCCCATGCCTCCTTCTTTGCTGGAAGTCCAACTTTTAAATCTTTCGTAGTTGTCACACAAGTTCCTGTGGCTCTATTTATTATTATTCTTGTTATTATTTTTATTCCTTTTTATTTCTGTTGTTCAGATTAGGTAACTGCTCTTTATTTGTCGTCAAGTTTATTAACTTTTTGCTGTGTCATCTCCATTCTGCTATTGACTCTCCAGTGAGTGTTTTATTTTGGTTATTGTATTTTTCAGCTCTGAAGTTTCCATTTGGCTCTATATTTTTCTTTGCTGATACTTTTGTTTTGAGTGTTTGTGATTTTATATTCAAGCATTTTTATAATAGCTGCTTTAAATCTTTGTCAGGTAACGCCATCTTTGTCATCGGTGCATTGTAATTGTTTTTTTCCCATGATAATAGAGATTTTTTTGTATTCTTTGTATGCCAAGTAATTCTGCATTATATCCTAGACATTTTGAATATTATGTTGAGACTCTGGTCTTATTTAACCAATGGAGAATGTGATGTTTTTGTTATAGCAGGTGTTTGACCTGGTTAGATACAGACTGCAAGTTCCAGCTGAACGCAGCTTCCGATGTCAGTTTAGTTTTCAAAACCTTTGCACTACTCCTTAAGTCTGTTGTGTGTGTGCACTAACCTGTGGTCAGCTTAGGTAGAGGTATGTATATCCATTAGCTCAGTTCTCAAAGCCTTTCAGATTCTTATTAGGATCAGATCCCTGCAGATACTCATACACAGGTCGGGGTTGAACCTGGGAGTTCATAAATGGCTTAATGGGATTAATTTTTTTGAGTTTCTTTCTCTCTAATATCTATCTGATATTTTCAGGCCCCATCTTATTGGTCCTCCAGCCTGAAACCACTTACTGGAATTGTGCTGCAGTTGTGGGAAAACAGAGAGAGAAAAACAGGGTTATATCTCAGCAGTAGATGGAGAGGAAGGGTTCTCTTCTTCAGAATTTTGTCTTGCATTTTTCTGTTGCCAGCTGCTTTTTTAGTCCCTGTAGAATTGTCCCAGGTCTAGGCAATAGAGAAAAAGAAGAGGGGAAGAAATCTAGGTGATTTCTTTCACTCACTTTGAGCTTTAGGAATTCCTTTTTCTACTCCTGAAGCCAGAACTAAATATTGGTAATTTTTCTTGTATCTATCTGCATCAATAGTGCTCATTTTTTTTGTTTCATACTGAATTGAGTTCAGGCCAGGGGAAATTGGAGAGGAAAAGATACAGCAAACTTACTGCCAGTTCTTTGGTACTTTGAATTCTGATTTTTTTTCCTGCTCCTATTTCTGATACTTGCTTCTCAGAGACCTCAAGTAGCTGTACTATGCATTCTGACCAGATTTTTATAGTTTCGTTCAGTGAGAGAGAAAGGTTGATATGTGCTTACACCATCTTACCCAAAACTGGAAACAATGAAATGCTTTTGAATGGAGTACTGTGTATTTTACTCTTTCCCAAATGATATCTAAAAACTGCTTTAGGAAAAAAAAAGCCATATAGAATAATAGTACTAGTTTATTATAATTATAGCCCACAGGAATAAATCACTAGAAACATATATCTCTGCCTTTTGCATGAGATAAAGATTTTATGCCTTGTTTTTCTTTTTTTAATCTTCACTGGAGGACAGATTTCATTGTTTTTTTTTAGAGCAAGAGGAAGGGAAAGAGAGAAACATTGATGCAAGAGAGGAGCATGGATGGGTTGCCTCCTGTATGACCCCAGACAGGGGATCGAACCTGCAACCTAGGTATGTGCCCTGACCAAGAATTGAACCCGCAACCTTTTGGTTATGGGATGATGCTCCAACCAACTGAGCCACTTGGGCCAAGGCTCATGCTTTTTTTCTTTGACCTAATTTAAAACTCATGTAGTATATTCTTGTAGAGGAAATGTAAAAGGCCTGGGAAGTGAGTACATACTGATAGTGCCTGAAATGTCATTTGAGGTTGATCTGGTGGCAGTATCAGGTAGAAGTGCTAATGCTGTTGGAAGCTTACTGAAAAAGATTGTCTTCAAGAAATGATAGTGAGTTAGTGAGTTCTTGGAAACATAAAGACCACTTTTTATGAGGTTCTCTTTTGGATTTTTCTGTAGTATTCCTTAAAAATTTCAAAGCCCCTTTCTAAAATAACAGTTGTTCAATTTATCTACTTTCAAAAACTCTTAGAATTAAAATTCATCAGCGAAAGCTTTTAGTGGTAGCCCTGACCGGGTAGGTCACTTGGTTAGAGCATCGTCCTGATATGTGAAGTTTGTGGGTTTAGCCTCCTGTTGGAGTGCATGAGAGGCAACTGATCGATGTTTCTCTTTCACATATGTTTCTCTTCCTCTCTTTCTCCTCTCTGAAAATAAATAAATTTTTAAAATACAATTCACTCGTGTTTAGTATATTCACAGTGTTGTATAAGCATAACCACTATCTAATTTTAGAACATCATCTCCCCTCCAAAGAAACATCATTCCCATTAGCAATTATATCCATTTTTCTTTGTCTGTCTCCTTCTTCCCTCATTCCTAAGCTGCTATGAATCTATTTTTTGTCTCTATAGATTTTGTCTATTCTAGATACTTCATATTAATGTAATCATATAATATGTACCACAGTTACGTTTTAAAAAATATTTTTATTTATTTTTAAAGAGAGGGTAAGGGAGGGAGAGAAACAGATGTGAGAGAGAAACATTGATTGGTTGCCTCTCCTACACGCCCAGACCGGGACTGAACCTGCAACCCAGGCATGTGCCCTGATCAGGAATCGAACTGGTGACCTTTGCTTTGCAGGACAACACCCAACCAACTGAGCCACACAGATTAGGGCACCACAGTTACATTTACATTATCTATATTTTTACACTCATATGAAAGTTACGGTTTGAAGTTTTGATCCCATTTCCATTCCTGGTAAATATCATAGGCATTTTTGTAGTAAATTCTATCCCAAAGATATGAATTGGAGAATAGGTAAGGGTTACCTCCTTTCTTCTGAATTACATTACATCCTTAACACTGTCGATAGGTTCTTGGAACTGTGGTGAAATGACATATAAGGAAAGCAATTTTATCATAGACTAATTGATATAAACAAGAGTGAAGTCCCTATGGCATCTCATCCACATTATAATGAAATGTTATTTGAGGACCAGCTGTACTGATTATGATTCTATACTTGGTTTTCTATATCGTTTATAACCCAAAAAGTTGAACCACAAGAGCAGTTATATATTCAAAAATTATATATATATTTCACATAAGATTTACGATTAGTATATTTTAATTGAGAATTTCTTTGTTTATAGTATATTCAACAGAACATAAGAGCAGATTGTTCCAATATTGACAAAATCCTTGAACCACCAGAAGGCCAAGATGAAGGTGTATGGAAGTATGAACATTTAAGGTAGGTTCTTATATCAAAATAGTAAAAATAATCTTTAATATTAATGATTATGAATTATAAATAAAATCATTACGTAACTTCAGATCAAAAAGCAGATTCTAAAGCTTTTATATTTTCGGTGTTATAAAGGTTTTCAACTTTGTTATTTACTGATTTTTTTCCTACATTTATGGATTTGGGCCTTACTATCTTTTTACATAGTTTTCTTAATCACATCTCTTAACTGTAAATGCATTATTTTCATTTACATACTCATGAATAACTTCATTTCTCTTCCTTTTTTCTGTTTAAAAAAAATTTTTTTTTATTGTTCAAGCACAGTGGTCTCCATTTTCCCCGCCCCACCCATCTCCAAATAACTTTATTTCTCTGTTAGAGGATCATATCAAGTTCCTAATATAGGGATGGTATCTGATGAGTTACCTGTTAACTACTGTGAATTTCCAGTCTTCCCTTTGGTAAATAGAGATCAATCGTAATCCTGAAGTAAGGAGTTTTTGAGCTTTTCATAATATCCTTTGAATGAGAAAATCAATGACAAACATATGACTAGTTAACTAGAGTTAACTTGAGTAACTTTAGAAGCAGTTGTATCTTGAAGTTACAAGGCTGATTCTTGAAGTTATAAACTTTCTAATATACATGGGAGCTGGGATGAATTGGTAGGTTAAATATACAGAATGCAGTATGGATATATGTTCATCAGGGTTTATTACTTTTGAGTTGATTTTAAAATAATAATTATAGTAGAAATATGACTCTTCCCCAATAAATTAGACCACATTTCCTGTGATCAGTGCCTTAACCTGTAAATGAGGTGCTTTTTTTTTCGATGTTGAAGGCATGTTGTCTAGATTTTGCAAAGACATAATGTCTTGTCATAACAGTTCAGCAATTTCAAGATGCTAAGACTTTTTTGTACTCTGCCAGTTTCCTTTTTTGTACTCTGCCAGTTTCTTGGACAAATCACTTGACTACTTGATCTGGTTTTTAAAAAATACATCTCAATACATGATTGAAAGTATGAATATATAGATATTTCCCTATCCTTATAAATCAAGATAGAAAACACTTTAGTATAATATATCCTGTCTTATTATAATCAGCTTCGAAAGTAACTGTCTAGTAGGATTAATGATGAAAATAAGTGAGGATTTTTTAAATTCTTTTTTTTTATTGTATTTTTTCTATTACCATTTAACCCCCTTTTCCCACTTCCCCCCCATGAGGAATTTTTACGTAGCATAATTCCTAACAAGTGCGTGGTGATTTTAGTTTATAAGGTTTTTATTTTAGATCTAAGAAAACCTTTTTCTCCCTATTTGACTTAGCCTATGAAATATGCATTATACAAAACTCATGAAATTTTTCTCATGCATATTTTTTGTTCTTGTGCTATCGTTTTTACTTTTGTTATTTTTTCCTGAATATTATCCACTCTTTTTGGTTTTGTATTTATGCATTATACATCACATGTATACATAGTTTTGGGTTCTTTATCATACTATATACATCTTTTTTAGTTGACCAAGAAGAGTATGTGCCTGATATTATTGATTTGCAGCTTAATCCTTAATGTTATTGGTTAATGCATTTGATTATATTATGATGTTAATGGGAATTGGGTCACGCAAGGTTTAGTCAAATTTCCTACTTGCTCATACTGATCTTTGTAAGATGCCCCTTAATTTGAGTGGATGCAATCTTATGCCAGCATTCATGGCTTTGTGACCAGGGTCACTCAATAACTGAATTTCAGCTCTGGCTTGTGTCTTTAGGCATACAACTTGGTGTTGGCCCTGAATTGAATTAACTTGAAGTTGTTAAGTTTGCACTGTTTACCACAGATGACGTCCATAAGCACTGCCAAATCAGTTAGTTTAGTTTTGCTATTGGCCATAAAGTGGGTTAAACTAGACTAGAAACTTGTAACAAATAAAAAATGTGTAACATGCAGTCTACTGATAAGGACCAGTAGAGGGAGATGTGGTGATTTGGAAGTAATATTTTTGTAGTCCAAGAATAATGTTATTATTGGGCACCTGGAAAGGAAATAAAATTATAGACAACTGAAAATTTGAAAGTATGTCTTTTTTACATGTTTTCTTTTATTGTAATGTACTTGTTTTTTTTAATTTTCACTCAAGGATATGTTTATTTATTTTAGAGAGGGAGGATGGGAGAGAGAGAAAAACAAACATACATGTCTTGACTGGGGATCAAACCCACAGCTTAAGTATGTGCCCTTATGGGAATTGAATCCACAGCTTTTTGGTGTATTGGGACTATGCCCCAATGAACTGAGCCACTGGCGAGGGGTATAATGTACATTAAATAAGTAAATAAATATAGTTTTTTTTAGTTTGTTTTTTTTAGTTTTTCTTTTATATATGTGCAATTTTTTTTTCATTTGGGTCTTTTATCTACCAATTGCATATGTTTTACTTTGCATTTTTAAAAACTAAAGTGTTCTCATTTGATGGGGAAACATAGTATGATTAACTAATTTGATAGGATTTTTAGAGAAAACACATTCAGTATTTTGACAGTTATAGAGTAAATTATCTTTGTAACATAGGGGATAAATTGCTTTTTCATATCAAGTAATAGATCTGTTTAAAAATGATGATCTTGGCCCTGGCAGGGTAGCTCAGTTGGTTAGAGCATCCTCCTGATATGCCAAGGTTAAGGGTTCCATCCCTGGTCAGGGCACATATAAGACTCAACCAATGAATGCATAAATAAGTGGAACAACAACAACAAAAAACGATCTCTGTCTCTCCCCTTCCTTCCCCCTCCCTCTAAAAATCAATTTAAAAAATGATCTCAATGTCATGAAATTTCCTCCATTATTCATTATTCAGAAGTATTTTTTGAGCACTTAATTATGTTCCAAGCATTGTTTTAGGCTTTATAATTCTCAGTCAGGAAATTTTAGAAGGAAAGTATGTCATGAAAAAATACCCACAATCTGTTAAGTGATGTAAAAGCAAGTAACAAAATAGTGATCTCAGTTTATTTTAATCTGTGGATAGAAAATCAAATTTGCTATAAACAATAGTTATCTTTTGGGATGAGGTGGTAGAATTATGGAGGGCTTTCTTCTTCCACATTATGTTTGAAGTTTTTATAAGGAGCATGTCATTTGTAATCGGAATAAAACTTGTAAAATACATAGGAATATAAAAAGTGT
This sequence comes from Mormoops blainvillei, assembly GCA_004026545.1. NCBI lineage: Eukaryota > Metazoa > Chordata > Mammalia > Chiroptera > Mormoopidae > Mormoops > Mormoops blainvillei. The sequence goes on along the minus strand of PVJD01000197.1, from coordinate 488,188 downwards.
AGTCTTTTTTGTATACATGTATATTATATACACAAACATAATTTTTTACATAACTTCAGTCTTACTGTGGATGTGAACATATATCCTTTGCCAATATTTTACTACTATCCAGTTTCTAATCATTTAGAATGTTTAAAAAATTGTTTTTATGTATAGGTTCTACAAACATCTTTGTACATATATTTGCGTGCAGTTCTGATTATTTCATTAGAATTGTTCTTAGAAGAATGACTTAATAAAAAAAATAAACACTTCCTAAGTGTCTTGGTAAATATTTCTGAAATACTTCTCAGAAAAATTGTACCAATTTCCAGTTAAGAGTGATCAACTCACTGAACTCTGATATTGAACATCTTTAGGATCATTAGTTTTGGGTTTTGTTTTATTAATCTGTATGTCTGTGTGGGAAATGGGCATGTAAAATCAGGTAGTGTTGATAATGATGAGGGAGGATGGATAGTAGTGATTGGGTTCTGTTTGTACAATAATACTCTAAATATAATATGGAAAATAGATAAGACTTTTCATTTATATATTTGCATTTTAGGCAATTCTGTCTTGAGCTCAATGGACTTGCTGTCAAACTTCAGGTAATATTTTCAAGTTAAAGCAATAATTGAAAGTTCTGATTTTTCTTCCTGTTTTTGTAACTTAATATGCTTACAAAGACTTATCCAGAATTTCTAATTATGCCAGAATTTTACATGGAAATATAGTAACCCAAATGATAAGCTTTTTAATTATTTTACATATTAAGAAATGTAACTATTTTTAACAGAGCGAATGCCATCCAGATACATGTACTCAGATGACAGCAACTGAACAATGGATTTTTCTTTGTGCAGCTCATAAAACTCCAAAAGAAGTGAGTATTTATAAAATAGAATGGCTAATAAAATTGTTATAACATAAATTTCTCCAAGACAGTGGCAGCCAAGATTTTAGGGTTTTTAGTTCACTGTTTACTTTTCCATTTGGTTTAGTGTTCTTTGCTGCAAAGTTATTGCCACAGTGCTATTTTAGGATTTTTTATGGTATCATTTTTCATAATTGGGCAATTACATAGGCTAGAACTCACTTTATGATTCATTGGCTATTACAGAATAAGATCTGTCAAATCATGCCAGTACCTAATGTGTAATGGATTACATATGCCTGTTTAGATTTTTGGTTCAGTATGATTTCTTTTTTAAAAAATTTTTGGTTCTTTTTTCCTTTTTTTAGCTGAATAATTTCTTTTAATAGGAACTGTTGGTGATTACTATTTGATGCTTACTCTACTAAGTAGAAATGTTATTTTTGAGTTTAACTTTTTAAAAATTGTTTATTCTATTACAGTTGTCCCAAATTTTTTTTTCCTTCTGCCCCCCTCCACCCAGTCCATCCCTCTCTCTCAGTCAGTCCCCTCTCCTTGTCTGTGAGTCAATTCATACATGATCTTTGATTAATCCCTTCCCTTCCTTCTTCCATTGCACCCTTTCTCCTCCCCTGCTATAGCTATCAGTCTGTTCCCTGTTCCCATATCTCTGGTTCTGTTTTTCTTGTTTATTTTGTTCATTAGATTCCATTATAAGTTAGGTCACATGGTATCTGTCTTTCACCGACTGGCTTATTTCACTTAGCATAATAGGCTCCAGTTCCATCCACACTGTTGCAAAAGATAGGATCCGTCCCTCCCTCCCTCCCTCCCTTCTTCCCCCCCGTCCACTCACTCGCTTGCTTTCTCTTTCT